>VIAB01002218.1:71607-87151 GCA_009801035.1 Oophaga pumilio | reverse complement strand
TTACCATTTAATACAATAGGATTAATAATGTATAGTTGTCTAATAAGAAGGCTTATTTACTGGCATTCCTGGGGTCATTTTGCATGTGGTCTAATATATTTTGATGTCCAGTCATTTTTTTCTCAGGATTGAGATTGGTCGCATGTATATGTGTATTGGAGTTAGGTACGATATATATACAGATTCTGCTGCATATAGTCTGTGACAAGTTGATTCAATGAATTTTATTTGCACATTTCACTTTATCTTTAGGTAGTTTTTATGTATATAACATTAAAGGTTATGTTTTAATACTATCTCTATTGCGGATTTCATCTAGCAACAAGTCCCTAAGCTATTGTCCCTATTGGACTGGATGTGCTTAATGCCCCCCTCTAGTGACCAAACCCAGTTACTGCCTTGACATATTTTTATAACATTCTAACTGGATCTCTAACGTGCCCCCATTAGTGATCCCTCGCAAGCTGCACTTAACCCATAAATATATACACTACCCTTCTAGTGCCCTCCTCTGGTGACCCCTAAGATGCACTATCTGCCTAACACTCAACCCCCACATACAGTTACTGCAAAACACACATTTACACATATCAAGACAACTAGAGGGGATGAAACATTTAAAGGGTTAATACCCTTGACCTCCTTACACACCTACGCTGTCCCTCATACTAGGGGAACCCGAGGCTATTCCTGTCCCCCAGATTTCTCATAATGGCGGAGTGGGGATGCCGGGGTATCATACTTTGCTATGGTGCTATAATAACAATTATCTGTTCCCTCCACCACCCAGGAAGGTATGAGACAGTAGTGTATAGGATAACACAAACCAGACAGACAGGTAAACTGACAGTGATAAAAGAACACTACAATGGCACAAGAACACTCACCAAAACAACCAAGTGGGAAACAAGGAAGGAATAGGTGGGAATAAAACAAATGAGAAGAGGATTAGGAGGAATCACACAAACAAAATCCAAGCAGAAATCTGAGTACAACTCTAGTCGCCTGCTAGAAACTCTGAACACTCCAACAACTCCAAACCAGAAAGTGGTAAAACTATCACTGGCTGTCATGAGTTTGCCACAATAGAAAGGAGCCAGAAGATGAGTTCTCATACTCATGCACTGAATAGAACCACTTCTCCCTCATATTAAACGGTGTAGATTTTTCAGCAGTGCCGGGGTTAAACTGTTTAGATTAGGGTCACTGAAGCCTCACTGCTTGGAGGATCTCAGCTGTGCAGTGTCATCCACTCCCCTCTCCTATATATTATCGCCTCTAGCAATCAGGATTGCCAGTGTTAAGTCCTGTACTGCCTAGTGAAGGATTCAGTGTTCGGTAGAGGTGTTTCGGATAGTTGCTCTGTGACTGTTGCTAGGTGTTTCAACTGTGTGCAATTCCCCATCTTCTCCTATTTAATTTCCCTACCTTTTCTACCCGATGTCTCCCTGTCAAGGGTGTGTCAGGTGTGACAGTCATCCTGGATCAGGCTGTAGAAGGTCTTTGCATTTAGCTCAAGTGCCTTCTTGATTTTTGTATCTCTGTAATGGAGCGATATTCTTCTCCCTCTAGGACCCAATAGTTACCTCTCCCTTCTTCTGCTAATCACCGATCTGTGCTGAAGGTTTAAATACATTCAATTGATGCACCATGTTGTGGGTGTTGCCTCAGTCTTGTTGCAAGTTCTAGTGTCGATTAGTGTCTTTCCCTGAGGACCCTTGGAGGATTGCTGGCATGACATCTCGGTTGCTTCTCAAGCTAAGTGTTTTCCCTCCTTCCAAATTCCCTCTCTGTCTTTAGTTTTACTGGGGACTGACTAGTATTTACCCTGTCCCCTCCCTATGTAGGGCCTATTGCTAGGGTCAGGTAGGGATTAGGCTCTTGCTCGGCGATAGGTGCAGAACCTATATAGGGGCATTTAGGGCATACAGGGTGATTTTAGATATGCCTAGGGGTCTCCACTCCCTTCTTCCCTCGTGTTTGGGCCCCCCTTCCCTCTTCCCATTGTTGTGCACTTATCCTTCACCCAGCGTGACACTCCCTCTGTTGCCTGTAAGTGCATATTTGTGTCATTGTTACGTATATTCATTTATCCCTGTATGTCCTTCCTTGTTTGTCTGGTTTGTGTATATACATACACTATTCTTCCCCACTTCCCTGGGAGGGGAGGGGTCAGGTAAGGGCTGATTCAGGAGTACCCCAAGGTATGTGGCCCCAGTATATTCACCATCAGAAGTAACCAGGGCATCAGAAATAACTAGGGAGTCCCTGGCCCCATGTTATCAGACAACAGAATTGTGACAGTAACACTGGCCCACACTATTTTTTGATCCATCATGGATCCTATTACAGCTCTTCAGAGGTGGAAGATCTTCGCTCTGTTTTGCAGCACCTGAATACGCCCAATTTGGGTACTAGGACTCTTTTCCTGGCTTACTACCTGGCTTCTGATTATCGAGCCACTATACACTCACAGTTTTGCTGATTAGAAGAAAATCTGGTAGCTGATGCTTGGTCCTGATGTAGCTGAGCCGAGTTTGTTGTGTTGAGCTCTTTCTTCAGGTTAATTGATCCGTCTTCTTCTGGATCCGGGCTAGTCTCGTTCCCATTTTCAATGTTGAGAGATTACTGGTACCACAGTGTTGTTTGCTCTTTCAGGTTACAAGTGCTCCAGGAGAATCATCCTGACTGTGCGATGTGACTTTTTCATTCTGACAGGGTCTTGGTGATCGATTCTGCAGTAACGAAAGCTATCTTCTCCCTTGAAGCCGTTAGTTCATTTATCATTCTCTCATTGTTAAGACACAGAAAATAGTTGTAACAACCCTGCCAGCTACACTGCATGGCCTCCCATCCCCCACCTGCCTTACACACCAACTTACTCACTACTCCGGACCATGCTGTGAATTTTGTCTTCTGCCGGCTCCATGCTGTGTGCCTCATGTCTCGTGCCTGCTCTGTGCATGCTTCCTGGCTGTGTGCATAGGGGGCGGCGCCGGCACTTCCTGGTTCTTACAGAGTCAGTGTGCACCTTCCTTAGGTGTCCTCAGCCAATTGACAAGAGGCCTCTGGTATTTAAGGCATCATCGCCCATAGGAGGATGCCTGTGCAACACTTTATCTCAGTTAGTGTCTTGCTGCTGAGCTGCCAGGTCCTGTCCTGTTTTCCGCCTTCTCTGGGGGCTGAATACCCAGATCTGTTTCTGTGCTCTTTTTTTCTTGTTCCGCCCTCCAGGAGGCTGCATATCCTGGTTCCTGTGCCTTGACCTGTACCTGTTCTTGTCTGAACTGAGTCTTATACCTGTACCCATTTGTATCCTTGTCTTTAGCCTCCCCTCCCCTGCTGTGTGTATGCTTGTGTTTACTCCTGCTCCACTCAGCTCGCTGCACTGCAACCAGCCACTCTGTTCTGCTCTTCGCTTCACAACCTTGTGGTTCTGCTCTGCACTTGCTCTGCCTACCTGTGGTTCTGCTCTGCACTTGCTCCGCCTACCTGCGGTTCTGCTCTGCACTTGCTCTGCCTACCTTTGGTTCTGCTTTGCACTTGCTCCGCCTACCTGCGGTACTGCTCTGCACTTGCTCCACCTACCTGCGGTTCTGCTTTGCACTTGCTCCGCCTACCTGCGGTTCTGCTCTGCACTTGCTCCGCCTATCTTTGGTTCTGCTCTGCACTTGCTCCGACTACCTGCGGTTCTGCTCTGCACTTGCTCCGCATACCTGCGGTTCTGCTCTGCACTTGCACCGCCGACTTGTGGTGCTGCCTTGCTCCGTTCCTTGCGGTTCTACTCCCGCTTGGCTCCCTGCAGTTCCAGTTCTACCAGTCTGAACAGGTCCCTACCTGTTCCCATATATCTCTCATTCCAGTCTGTGTCTCTGTCCTTCTTGAACCAGCCCCAGCCTCTCCAGTCTGAACAGGTCCCTACCTGTTCCTTTGTTCCATTCATACCTGCCCGTGTTCCTGTGCCTTCCAAGTCAGTTCCTGTCCCTTCTGTCTCAGCCGTGTCCTGTCTGCCAGTGTCTCAGCCGTGCCTGCCTGCTAGTGTCTCGGCCATGCTCGCCTGTCTGCCAGTGTCTCAGCCGTGCCCACCTGTCAGTGTGTCGGCCGTGCCAGCCTGTCTGCCAGTGTCTCGGCCGTGCCCGCCTGTCTGCCTGAGTCTCAGCCGTGCCTGCCTGTCTGCCAAGAGTTCCTGCCGTGCCCGCCATAGTACCAGTCATGCCCGTCGACTCTTGCCCGCACCTGTAATAGTGTTCTGTTCCCAGTGGGATCAGCAGCCACAGCCAGACACCACCCTGGAGTGGTACCTGGCAGCTACCTGCGGCACAAGCCTGACCTCACCATCAGAGGCTCCAGTGAACACCAAGGTAGCTGCTTAGTCACACCCCTTCCAGGATAGTCTGGTTTGTGGCACAGTGGGGGCACACCCCCACGCTCGTGCCAACCAGTCAGGGAGCAAGCGTAGCAATAGTCCTGCCTGTCTCCCTCAGACACAAGGCTTTTCTCTCTTCCTGCTTCTCGTCCAAAACCAACACACAGCAAACTGCATGGGAGAAAGGAGAAGTCCAAGTGCACACAAATCTGTGGGGAGGATGGTCTCTTAACATTACAGTGTCATTCAGTGGCTAGCAAGGGCTGACCCCCTACAACTCCCAAGCAACACCTAGTGGTGCTCAAGGTCGCTTTATCTGACAGGTTCTCTGGGAGACGTGACAAGTTTGTTTCTTTTGGGGAAGCCTGTAAACTTTACTTCAAAGCTAAACTGTCTGCAGTTTTTTGCCGATATAAGATACGGCCACTGCCTTTCAGGGCTTATCAACCGTATTCCATAATGCTGTAGATAAGCCCCCGATCCGACCTGAAAGAAAAGAAAAATAAGTTTTATTATACTCACCCAGGGGGCGGTCTGGTCCGATGGGTGTCGCAGGTCCGGGTCCGGCGCCTCCCATCTTCTTATTATTGCCACCCTCCTGCTTGCTTTACAAGCTCCCCAGCAACGCGCTCCTGCTGTGCGCAGGCGATGGGAAAGGTCAGAGAGGTCCAGTGCCTGCGTGCTGCAGTACTTTGCTCTGCTCTCAGCAACAGGGCAGATAAGCAAGCCTGTGCAGGAGGGCGGCATTGCAAGAAGAAGCCAGGCGCCGGATCAAGACCTGCGACACACATCGGACCGGACCATCCCCTGCATGAGTATAATAAAAGTTATTTTTCTTCTCTGCCAGGTCGGATCGGGGGCTTATATACAGCATTATAGCATGCTGTAGATAAGTCCTGAAAGGCAGTGGCTGTATCTTATATTGGCCAAAGCCTGGTGACAGGTTCCCTTTAAGTTGCATCCTCACTCCTCTGGAGCTAAGGGGATCATAATTTCGCTCCTTCAGGGTGATCCCCAAGCCTGGGTATTTACTCTTCCTGACAACTCTCAGTCACTATGGACAGTTGAGTAATTATTTTAGGCGCTGGGTCACATATACGATAATCCCAACCGTGTATCCCTGGCTGATTCCACACTACGTCAGTTTCGGCAAGGAGATCGACCGGCATAGGTGGTCCACTGATAATAAGTGGAATGACCCTGCACTCCTTAGCCAGTTCTATCAAGGGTTATCAGTAAGGATAAAGGATGCCTTTGCCCTGCATGAGACTGAGGTCTCTCTGGAGGCAGCCATGTCTCTGGCCATCCGTATGGACCACCGTCTTCATCAGAGACATAAGGAGGCAATTCAATGTGCAGGACTCCCGGAGTCAAGGAAACCTGGGTTTGAGTCTACCATGAAACCCATGCATTTGGGTGGATCGGTATGTTCTGTAGGTTCAATGGTAGATTGGCGTAAAGGGGTAGTTTGTTTTTTCTGTTGTGAAAAGGGTCATTTTGTGAGTTCATGTCCTTCTATATCCCCCCTAAACAGCCAGAAAAGTAAGGAGCCTGGGTTGAGGGGAGGTTGGCAACCTGGGTGTACTTACCTCCTTTTTTGGTAGATCTCAATTTTTTTCTACAGCCAAGATCCATCTCTGCAATGATAAGGTCGTAATTTATGACTTTCTAGACAGTGGGACATAGTTTAATTTGATCGACACTAGGTTCGCCATGCCCAGGGCCTCAAACCAAAACTATTATCTAAATACCCATTATCGCTATTGACTCTGCACCCTTGACCTATTTTACTCACGTTGTTCGTATGTTGCATCTACAGGTAGGGTCTATGCATTCTGAATTTATAGACTGTTACGCGCTAGAGTGTTTGGGATCGTCCTTAGGATCTAAAAGCCTTGTAAAGGTTCTTGGGTTTCGCCAATAACTACCAAAGGTTCATCAAAGGTTTTCCAGTGGTTGCCAAACCTTTGACAGATATGACCAGGAAAGGGACAGACTTGCAATGGGTCCAGTCCAGCCCGGGAGGCTTTTGATACCTTGAAAAGATGTTTTGCATCTGCTCCAATCCTTATACAGCCTGACATCACTCAGGCATTTGTGTTATGTTAGGTAGCTGAGGAGAAATAGCAAAAAACGGTAATACACCAGAGAGGCTGGAACCTATTGGATTGCCGTAACCTGAACTAACCACACAACTAGAGGTAGCCGTGGAGCGTTCCTACGTTGATCCTAGACGCCTCGTCACAGCCTGAGAGATAACTACACCTAAAGGCAGAAAGATGAAAGCTATCTGCCCCGGAGCAGATCCCCAAAGAAAATAGGAAGCCCCGGTTAGACAAGAAGAAAGCACGGACACAGACAGAAAATAGAATGAGCAAACGCTGGGGCCCAATCTGTCTAGACAGAAAAGTACAGGAAAGAATTCTGACTGCAATCCAAAAAAAACCCCTAAAAATACCAACACTTCTGATTGCAAAAAAACTGAGATCACACGATCTCAACCACCTAAATCAGATCTCTGGTGTAACAAAACCAAGCCGCAGCCACTGAAAAAACAGGAAAAAGCAAATGAACAAATAACAGTGGCTACAGATAAACTGAGAGGAGCACAGGCCCCAGGAGGGGACCTGGCTGAACTTCAAAAGTACAGAAAACTATGCAAAAAGCAAGCACAAAAAGAAAAGCAAAAATATCTTATCTGAAAGCAGAAGACGCAGGCAAGACACCAGCAAACTTCCAAATGAACCAGGAACCACAATTGAGACAAGAACAATTGATCACCGGCAACCATCAAGGGAGGGAACCTCCCTTATATCAGTCCAGTCAGTGATCCCAGATTGCCATTCCTCGCTGGAAGGTTCAGTACTGTCTGTAACCACCAGAGGGAGCCTCTGCTCAGAAACCATCTCTAGCCCAGTCACAACACATTTGTGTAACAGTTGATGTATCTGAAGTGGGGGTGGGGGCTGTGTTGTCGCAGGGTGTGTCTCCTAGTAAATGGCATCCGTGTGCATATTTTTCTAAGAAACTATCATCTGCTGAGAAAAACTATGACATTGATAAAATGGAACTCTTGGCAATTAAGTGGGCTTTTGAAGAATGGCGTCATTTTCTCGAAGGGGCAGTACATCCGGTCATGGTAATTGCTTATCATAAAAATCTATTATATTTAGAATCTGCTATGCGTCTGATGCCTAGACAGGCAAGGTAGTATTTATTAGTGATGAGCGAGCACTAAAATGCACGGGTGCTCGTTGCTCGGGTCAAGCAAATTGAAATGCTCGGGTACTCAACCCGAGCAACGAGCCCAATGTAAGTCTATGGGAAACCCAAGCTTTTTTGCCGCGGCCCCCCCCAAAGGTCTTTCTAGGGTTTCAAATCGTCATAAATCTATGGGAACAGTGCACAAATGACTTGGGAACATCATGGGGAAGACCCCTGGAAGTATTTCTGACTTCTAGGTCACTGCTGTGAACAATGTTGTCACAGTCTTACGCCACTTAGGCCACTTAGCCAGGCGCACATTAAAACATACAAAACCGAAGCCAAAATAGATTTTCCTGGGAAATATGTTAAGTAACATCCTTTCCAGGGTAATGATTTGCATGTAAGGTAAAATATAGAACCCCCCAAAAAATTGTACCTCCACCACTTGGGCTATGTTCACACGTAGCGTTTTTGATACGTTTTTCAACTTTAGCAATGTCATTTTAACATTTAACAACCTTAGCTGGCCATGGGCTGTATGACACATCATCAGACACATCCTGATTCATTTATGAAGGAGGGACTCTGAAAGTCACAAAGCCTATTTTTATAGGGGCATCAGGTGGAATTAATCTTCTTAAAGGGCCATCAGCTGGCTATGCTTTGTTGTTCCCATTATTAAACATTGGGTCTCCTATACTGTTATTGCCTATGCAGTGAGTGGCTGGGCTGCCAAAAATTAGTACGCACACCAATACCCCTTTGATGAGACGTACAGGAGGGCCTCATGAAAAAATGTTCCCATCATAAGAAAACGGGTCTCCCATAGTATTTGACTGTGCATTTAATGCAAGGCCTGCCTTGCCCCAAAGTTACACGCACCCCAATAACCCTTTGAACCGACATCCTGGATGGCTACATGAAACCAAAGTTCCCATTATTATGAATTTTGTACTCCTATAAAGTGAATGCAAGGCCTGCTCCAAATTTGGACGCACCACAATAACCCAAAAAACAGAAGTCCTGGATGGCCACATGAAACCAAAGTTCCCATTATGCTTATTTTTTTTACTCCCATGCAGTTTGCCCATGAAGTGAATGCAAGGCCTGCCCTGCCCCAAAGTTACACTCACCCAATAAGCTTTTGAATCCACAAACTGGATGGCCACATGAAAACCAAGTTCACATTATTCATTTGGTACTCCCATACTGTTTGCTTATGCGTTGAATGAAAGGCCTGCTCTGTACCAAAGTAACACGCACCCCAATAACCCTATCAACAGACATACTTGAGGGCCTCATGACAAAAAATGTTCCCATTAGAAGAAAGTGTGTCTCCCATAGTGTTTGCCTATGTATTGAAAGCAAGGCCTGCCCTGCCACAAAGTTACACGCACCCCAATAACCCTTTGAACCAACGTAGTGGATGGCCAAATGAAACCAAAGTTGACATTTTTTTAAATTTGGTACTGCCGTACTGTTAGCCTATGCATTGAATGCAAGGCTTGCCCTGCCACAAAGTTGCACGCACCAAAATAACACTTGGAACAGACATTCTGGATGACCACATGAAACCAAAGTTCCCATTTTTTTTCATTTGGTACTGCCATACTGTTAGCCTATGCATTGAATGCAAGGCCTGCCCTGCCACTAAGTTACACGCACCCCAATAAGCCTTTGAACCCATGTACTGGATGGCAACATGAAAACCAAGTTCACATTATTCATTTGGTACTCCCATACTGTTTGCTTATGCGTTGACTGCAAGGCCTGCCCTGTACCAAAGTAACACGCACCCCAGTAACCCTATCAACAGGCATACTTGAGGGCCTCATGACAAAAATGTTCCCATTAGAAGAAATTATGTCTCCCATAATGTTTGCCTATGCATTGAATGCAAGGACTGCCCTGCACCAAAGTAACACGCACCCCAATAACCCTATCAACAGACTACTTGAGGGCCTCATGAGAAAAATGTTCCCATTAGAAGAAAGTGTGTCTCCCATAGTGTTTGCCTATGTATTAAATGCAAGGCCTGCCCTGCCACAGAGTTTCACGCACCCCAATAACCCTTTGAACCAACATAGTGGATGGCCACATGAAACCAAAGTTGACTTTTTTTTAATTTGGTACTGCCATACTGTTAGCCTATGCATTGAAGGCAAGGCCTGTCCTGCCACAAAGTTACACGCACCCCAATAACACTTGGAACAGACGTCCTGGATGGCCACATGAAACCAAAGTTCCCATTTTTTTTCATTTGGTACTGCCATACTGTTAGCCCATGCATTGAATGCAAGGCCTGCCCTGCCACTAAGTTACACGCACCCCAATAAGCCTTTGAACCCATGTACTGGATGGCCACATGAAAAACAAGTTCACATTATTCATTTTGGACTCCCATACTGTTTGCTTATGCATTGAATGGAAGGCCTGCCCTGCACCAAAGTAACGCATACCCCAGTAACCCTATCAACAGACGTACTTGAGGGCTTCATGACAAAAATGTTCCCATTAGAAGAAAGTGTGTCTCCCATAGTGTTTGCCTATGCAGTGAATGCAAGGTCACAAAGTTACACGCACCCCAATAACACTTGGAACAGACATCCTGGATGGCCACATGAAACCAAAGTTCCCATTATTATGATTTTTGTACTCCCATACAGTTTGCCCATGAAGTGAATGCAAGGCCTTCTCCAAATTTGGACGCGCCCCCAATAACTAACAAAAACTGACGTCCTATATGCCCACATGAAACCAAAGTTCCCATTATTATAATTTTTTACTACCATAAAGTTTGCCCATGAAGTGAATGCAAGGCCTGCTCCAAATTTGGATGCAACCCAATAACCCAAAACACAGACGTCCTGGATGGCCACATGAAACAGAACTTCCCATTATTAGGAAGTTGGTACTCCTATACTGTTTGACTATGCAGTGAATTGCAGTGTTAAGCCTGAAGAACATGCATTTTTGAATTGCAGTGTTGAGGCTGAAGAACCTGTAGTGGAGAATTGCACTGTTGAGGCTAAAGAACACCTGGCAGTGGAGAATTGCAGAGTTGAGGCTGAAGAACCTGCATTGGTGAATTGCGGTGGTGAGCCTGAAGAACCTGGAGTGGAGAATTGCAGTGTTGAGGCTAAAGAACACCTAGCAGTGGAGAACTGCTGTGTTGAGGCTGAAGAACCTGCATTGGTGAATTGCAGTGGTGAGCCTGAAGAACCTGTAGTGGAGAATTGAAGTGTTGAGTCTGAAGGCCACCTAGCAGTGGAGAATTGCAATGTTGAGGCTGAAGAATCTGCATTGGTGAATTGCAGTGATGTACCTGAAGAACCTGTAGTAGAGAATTGCAGTGTTGAGGCTAAAGAACACCTGGCAGTGGAGAAATGCAGTGGAGAACTGCAGTGTTGAGGCTGAAGAACCTGCATTGGTGAATTGCAGTGGTGAGCCTGAAGAGGCTGGAGTGGAGAATTGCAGTGTTGAGAATGAAGACCCAAAAGTGGAGAATTGCATTTTTGAAGCAGCTGACCAATCCCCACAGTTCCCATAATTAGGAACTGGGTCTCCCATACTGTTTGGCTATGCAGTGAATGCCTGCCCTGCCCCAAAGTTACACGCACCCCAATAACCCATTGAACCGACGTCCTGGATGGCTACATGAAACCAAAGTTCCCATTATTTTTCATTTGTTACTGCCATACTGTTAGCATATGCATTGAATGCAAGGCCTGCCCTGCATCAAAGTAACACGCACCCCAATAACCCTTTCAACAGACGTACTTGAGGGCCTCATGACAAAAATGTTCCCATTAGAAGAAAGTGTGTCTCCCAAAGTGTTTGCCTATGCAGTGAATGCAAGGGCTACCAAAAATTTGGAGGCACTCCAATGCCCCTTGAAAGAGACGTGGAGGAGGGCCTCATAAAAAAATGTTACCATTATAAAGGAGCGGGTCTCCTATACTTGTAATGCCCATACTCTAAGTGTATGGGCCGACAAAGATTTTCCCCTGGGGGGTACACATCAACCTACTGTTATTTTTTTACCGGCATCATAAACACCCTTGAAAAAAATTACTTGGCTGTTGCATCATAAACACCCTTGAAAAACGTGGCATCACGGAACAGGTTCACCCTGGTGTTCTAGTGGTGGTGTCTGAAGAGACGTGAAGGATATCCTCCTATAAATCTTTGCCCAATTTAAAGGAGCGGGTCTCCTATGCTTGCAATGCCCATACACTAAGTGTATGGGCTGACAAACATTTTCCCCTGGGGGTACATATCAACCTACTGTGTAAATATTTTTTTACGGGCATCATAAACACCCTTGCAAAAAACTATAGTGGCTGTTGCATCACGGAAAACGTTTACCCTGGTGATCAAGTGGTGGTGGATGATGAGGAGAAGGAGGAGGATAACACCAAATAGCCCAAATCAGGAAGCATATACCCATGTGTGAGTGTGAAGAGGTGCATGGGAATACACCTCCCAAAAAAAGACACTGGAATTGAGTTTTTGTTTCGCTGTTATCATTCGGTGGTGTAGAGAAGTCTGGCCCAATCCAGCTCTTGTTCATTTTTGTAATAGTCAGCCTGTCAGCATTTTCATTTGACAGGCAGATGCGCTTATCAGTTATAATTCCACCAGCAGCACTAAAAACCCACTCTGACAAAATGCTAGTGACAGGGCAGGCCAGGACCTCCAAGGCATAGAGAGCCAGTTCATGCCACGTGTCCAGCTTGAATACCCAATAATTAAAAGGCACAGAGGAATCATGGAGGACGTTGGTATGATCAGCAAGGTACTCCATCAGCATCTTCCTAAACTTTGCACTCCTTGTGAAAGTACCCCGCGCATAGGGCCAGTGCGATGGGAGGGTCTGAGAAAACTCTGCCAGAACTTTGCCAGTATTCCCCTGCCTCTGCTAGATTGGAGTTGTGTCTCTCTCGCCTGTACTCCTTGGTTGTCCAATGAACTGGGACCTCTGCCATAAGTGTTTTCAGATAGGAATTTTTTTATATAATTCCGCAACAAGGACCCTCTGGTACCGCACCATTTTAGTACACCTGTCTACCTCTGGAAGAAGAGATTGAAAGTTCTCCTTGTAGCATGGATCTGGAAGTGTCACCAACCAGTAATGAGTGTCACCAAAAATGTTGACAATGCGAGGGTCACGGGAAAGGCAGAGCAACATAAAGTCAGCAATGCGTGCCAGACTGCTAACAGACAAGACTTCTGTGTCCTCACCAACAGGACGACTAACCATGCTGTCCTCCTCCTCCTCCCTGTCTTCAGGCCACCAACGCTGAACAGGCGGTATGACATAGCGCATGAAAGTAGCTCCTGTTCTTCCTCCTCCTCTTCCTCATTGTCAACCAATCCACGTTGGTATGACATGAGGCTGAGCTGTGTGTAATCACCCTGTAAGTTCCCTTGCTCCATCTCATCGTGCTCCACCTGCAATGCATCCTCTTTCATTGTGAGCAGAGAGCTTTTCAGAATACAGAGAAGCGGGATGGTGACACTAATTATGGAGTAATCGCCGCTCACCATCTTGGTGGACTCCTCAAAGTTTTTTAGCATGGTACATATGTCTGACATCCAAGTCCACTACTGAGGTGTTATGTGTGAAGTCTGAACTGAATAACGATGGCCTTGTTGATGCTGGTAGTCAACAACTGCTCTCTTCTGCTCACAAATCCTTTCCAACATATCCAATGTAGAGTTCCAACACGTGGGGAAATCACACACCAGGCGGTGAGCCGGAAGCTGCAAATGGTGCTGAAGCACAACAAGGGCGGCTGAAGCTGTAGCTGACTTTCTAAAATGGGCAGACAGGCGGCGTACTTTCACAAGCAGATCCGGCAGCCCCGGGTAGCTTTTGAGAAACCGTTGAACAACGAGGTTAAGCACATGGGCCAGGTATGGTACATGTGTGAGCTCACCTCGCCTCAGAGCCGCCACCAGGTTACAGCCATTGTCACACATGACCATGCCTGGCTGTAGGTTCAGCGGTGTCAGCCACAGATCTGCCTGCTTTTTCAGAGCTGTCCACAACTCTTCAGCATTGTGCGATTTGTCACCTAAGCATATTAGCTTCAGCACAGCCTGTTGCCACTTGGCTGAGGCAGTGCTGCAGTGCTTCCAACTTGTGACTGATGTGGTCATTTCAGAGATGGAGGCTGAAGAGGAGGAGGAGGAGAAAGTGCAGGAGCTATAGACTGTGGAGGCAACCCTGATTGACATAGGGCCCGCAATCCTCGGCGTCAGGAGGACGTGTTACATCACAAAGTCCGACTGGGTACTAGCATCCACTCTGTTAACCCAGTGTGCCATCAGCGAGATGTACCGTCCCTGCCCACAAGCACTTGTCCACATGTCCGTGGTTAGGTGGACCTTCCCAGTAACAGCATTGTTGAGGGCACGGGTAATGCTGTGGGGCACATGCTTGTGTAATGCCGGGACGGCACACCGGGAGAAATAGTGGCTTCTGGGGACCGAGTACCTTGGGACGGCAGCAGCCATCAGGTGGCGGACAGCTTCTGTCTCCATTAGCCTAAAAGACAATATTTCGAGCGCAAGCGGATGAGAAAAGTGTGAATTTAGTACTGTGGCCTGTGGGGCGTTGGTTTCGTATTTCTGCTTGCGCTCCAATGACTGGGGTATGGACAACTGAAGGTTGCGCTGGGACAAGGACGTAGACGTGCTTGATGATGGTGCTATTTGACTGTGCAACAACAGGTGCAGGGCAGGAGGCATTTTCGCATGCACCGTGGACAGGGGATTGGCTTACATGCACAATAGTGGAAGAAGCAGTGGAGTCACCCGCAGACACTGTTCCTGGAGCCTGGGGTTCGGTCCACAAAGTCAGGTGCTTTGCTGCCATGTGCCTGATCATGCTGGTGGTGGTCAGGCTGGAAGTTTTGCTACCCCTGCTGATGCAGGCATGGCAGGTGGTGCAAATGGCCTGTTTGGGGTTATCGGCACAGTCTTTAAAAAACAACCAGACTCGAGAAGACCTAAAAGTTGTATTGCCAACTTCCTTCGTGTTGGAGTTACGAGGAATGGTTGCCTGCCTTCTCTCTGCGGCCACCACACTGCTTCTTCTTTCCTCCCCCTGTGTGCTGCTGTCCTCGCTCTGCATGTCCTCCTGCCTGATTGGGTCAGTTACTATATCATCCACCACCTCATTTCCACTTCTGCACCCTGGTCCTCCTCGTGACTTTCTGGCAATTGTGTTTCATCATTGTCCACCTATTGTGACATGTTCCCACCTTTGTGTGACTGTAGCTGCTCAAATATTTGGTCATCGCTACATGCGATCTCAACTTGCCCCGCTTCAAGTGGACCGGGCAAGAGGCCCGAATCTATAAATGGAAAAGTGAACAGCTCTTCCGAGTGTCCAAGTGTGGGATCAGTTGTCTCTGGGCACTCGGCATGGTAGGAGGAAGGAGGTTCAGAGTGAGGAATATGCGGACCAGACTCACAGCTACTCAGATTAGACCGTGTGGAAGACAGGGTGCTGGTTGTGGTGGCAAAGTGATTGGAAGTATTATCCGCTATCCAACCAACAACCTTATGACACTGCTCTGGCTTCAATAGTTGTGTGCTGCTACGGTCCCCTACTTATTGGGACAGGAAGGTCGAGCGAGAAGATGTGGGTGTTTGTTGTGGCCCAATTTCAGCTTGACCACGGCCTCAGACTCTGCATGCACCATCACCATCACATCCAATTCTCCATCCTTTGTCACACGCCTTGCCCATTTAAAATGTACTAGAATATTTTCCACGTTCACTACAAAAGCCTGAATTTGGAGCAAACTTATATGTGATCCGTGTGCGTTAAAACCACAGTTTAAAATATGTGGCCTGTATGGCACAATTCATTTTTGGCAGCTAAATAGTGTCAATAACTAGGGTAATACACAGTAAAAACAGTTGAATGTAGGCCTGAAATGCCACAATTTGTAGACC
>VIAB01002217.1:174200-185851 GCA_009801035.1 Oophaga pumilio | reverse complement strand
AAATGCAAAGCCAAAATACCCCTGGTCGTTAAGGGGTTAAGCAATAATGGCCCCTATAAATCCTGTCTTATCATTTACTAAATGCAGTACATTACACTGCTTCATGTTGATGGGCACCAAGCAATATGTTTCAGGTAGGAGTCAGTTGCCAGGCGGCAAGTTGCTTGGTGACTGGCCAGGTGGTGCATTGTCTGCACTTTTCACCCAGCCGCAGAGATCAGCCACTTTCAATGGGTTGCCTCATGTTCCTATCTTCATGAGCGCACTGGACCAAAAAGAAGTGGGTATGACAGGGAGAAGACTTAAAGGGCTTGTCCCACAAATTAAGTACATTTTAATTAATAGATCTTAGAGTAAAAATTTTCTCCACAATTGGATGTGTTTTAAAAAAAAAAATGTTCCTGTTTTGAGATAATCTTATAAATGTGCTCCTGCTGTGTACTGTGTAATGGCCGTGTCTGACTGTACAGGAACATGGTCGGATATACTACAGCTTCTGGGCAGGGGAGGAAGCAAAAGAGAATATACAGACAGGATAGCAGGGATCACAGCTGATTCTTTCTGTGAGGTAAAACAAGTTTTTAAACAGGCAAGAAAATGTTTTACCTCCCAGAAAGCAGCAGATGTGATCCCTGCTGTAATGGAAGTATACTCTTCTGCTTCCTCCCCTGCCAGACACAGCCATTACACAGAACACAGCAGGGACACATTTATAAGATTATCTCAGCACTGGAACATTTTTTTAATCACATCCAGTGTTATTTATATACACTATATTGCTTTCACTTATTTACTTAGAGAAAGGTATTTGTCCATTTTATTTCTGTCTTTGGTTTTGTATAGTTATTAGTGATGAACGACCGTCCTGGAATAAGGTGTTATCCGAGCATGCTCGTGTGCCAACCGAGTGTCTTCAGCGTGCTCGAAAAATATGCTCGAGTCCCAGCTGTTCAACAGCCGCAACACCTGCACGTATCGCCTGTTTAGGCAATCCCTGAGCACGTTGGCTCATCACTAATAGTTATCTCTGTATGTACAGTCATAGCCCAGTGAGCGCTCTCACTTATTGATTGGCAGAGCACAGAGAGAGCAGGGGTTTATCTGAATGTAATACTAGTGATACTGAATCTTTTCCCACCAGACAGGACTCCATGGGCAATACGAGACGTTCTTAACCTTCTATCACTGCAGTCAATACAGAATGTAGAAAACTGCGGGAAATCAAGGACATTCACATCCTATAACCAGACATCAGGCCATGTTCTAACAATGGCACGCGTATTTTGTGATACACAAGCAATCGTAGAGATACAGAAGGCCATAAGAACACATTATTTTTCTGTTTTTCTCTCTTTAAAGGCAGTCAAGGATTTGCTAGGAGAAGTTGTGCACTGTATAGTTTGCTGTGGCGCTGTACTGTCTGGGTCCATCCATGCACATGTGGATGGACCCTTGGGCCCCGATGTATCAAAGACTGGCGATTTTTCTCACCGGTCTTGATGAATCGGGATCATCTGACCCCACCACTCCTCATCATCAAGAGTCACAAGGAATATTACAGCTCACCATGAATTGGACAAGCTGTGGCGTCGCTCCCCCGTCCCACCCAGGCGCCACTCCCTTTCATACAGCTGGGAGAAACTTGTGAAAATGCCAAACATTCAACATATTTTGTGACTTTTCAAATCAAAATTGTGGCCAAATTTCATTTGGGAAAAAGGCGTTATCTGGGGATCATATAATTTACTAGTGCTAACAAGTACCGTTTATTCTAATGATATATGAAGCTGATCAGTCTGGTGTCCTGTACGCTGCCCATGATGAGAGCAACATATGAGCGAGACATAAGGGAGAATGTATTATTCCTCTCTGCCAAAAAGTCACAACATTTGGTCTAAGGGGTACTTGTGTAAAAATCTCGCTGTTTTTAAAAATTATCTGGGCCAATTGCAGTGTGACAAATTTACTATACTGTATGCCAGAAAACGAGCATAAATTGTAAGTGAAATGGACGCTAGTTGGAGGATATGCTCCTGTGTACCTGTATCTGAAGCTGCACCTGTAGACGTTGTGTAGAGAGGACTGTTTCCTCTGTGCTATGCCGCCTTCCGGTAGGGTGTAACGGGAGACTTAACCGGCTCACTTTTCACAAATTTTATATGAAAATGGAAGGAAATGACATTTCTTTACCCTAAACCTTTTTTTTTCTTTACTAGATGCATTAAATAGCAAATTATTCGGGAACATTCCACGTACGTTATATAAAGCCCTCTCCACCATGTTTATAACGGCAAACTTCCACTCCTGGAGCCTCTCCATACAGGTACAGACACCGTTCTATCCAGATAATGACTCGTTAGACTTGCCCTGTTAATTAGATTGATCATTTCTTGTTCTTGACTTTTACCTTTTAGTTGTCCAGAAATCTGTAATCAAAAGCAGATACCGGTATTTACCAAGAAAAGAAGGAATGGCGGAATATTTTTAAGGGTTAAGGGATTTTCTTACCACAATGATTTTTATGGCCTATCATTAGGATATAAAATGTTGATCAGTGTGAAGGATCTCATGATTATTACTGTTTTTATTCTAATAAATGGCATGATTTTTGGCTGCATGTTTTCTGGCCTCTTATCTACATTTTAAAACATAGTCTGTTAGCACATAATGACTGTTCACACCAAGTGCGGGCACTCGGTGCACCGTGGCGGGGCCAAACATTTAAGTGCAGCTTCCCACCTGCTCGTTTTCATCTATCTGCTCCCTTCCTTTTCTTTGATTGACAGCTCTGGCTTGATGGAGCCGGAGAAGGGTGGAGTTGGGAGGAAAACAAAAGATGGGAGGGTGCACTTAAATGTTTGGCCAAGACGTATTGCACCAAGTGCCTGCACTTTGAACACAGGATATCCGTTCTAACCAAGTCCCTTTAAGTTATAGGGCGCTGAGATGCAATACCACACAGCCCACGTCAAAGAGGAGCACTGCGGAAAAACAGACCCTTTATATCAGAAACTCTTCTAAAGCACCGCTCCAGCATTTTTATTTATTTTTATTTTTTTCACCACTGGAGTGGTGTCTCTACCCCTAGTGTTATTCTCACCAGCCGCTGTCGTTTTCTGTTCTTAGCGCCGCTCCACTCCATTTACAGCAGTTTGTGACCTGCCAGATCGCTCCAGTGTTTGAAGGGCGATTCGGAAGTCACTACACAATGTAAATCTATGAGACCCACAATGAAGCTGTCATAGAATTACTTTGAGAACTTGTGACCATTACTCTGATTTCCGATCACTCAGAAAGATGCGGTCACAAGATGGCAGATTGGGACTGGAGCGGCGCCAGGAACAGATGAGGACGGCAGCTGGTATAAGACTAAGATCAGGAAACTTACATTAGTGGCACCGCTCCAGTGCTGAAATAAAAAACACTGGAATGGTGCTTTAAATGCACGTTCTTGCAAAAAGCTGATACACTGTGTTCTACTTCTACCCAGAGATGCAATGACTTCAGCTCAGGCCCTGCAATAGGCATAAGTGTTAGATTTGTTTTTTAGAGCATTCATTTTAGAGGGGTTTCCTCATATCATTAGGAATTGCCATCTTTTTATTATCTCATGGTAACCCACCTTTGGGATCCCTATGATCGCAAGAACAAGGGGGACGTATTTTTTCCTCGCCTTCATTGTTTGTTTTTTTCCTGCACTCCCAATAGTCATGTATGACTTGGACTAAGGGCAGGTGGCGACGACCATGTTTTCGGTCTGAGTGTGATCCGACAAAATACCGGATCGCACTCCAACCAATGTTATTGTATGGGGCTGTGCTCATAACAGATTTTTTTTCCTCGGACCAAGTCGGTTCGAGGAAAAAAGTTGCTATATTTCCGAGTTTGATCAGATATTCAGATCACACTCGTGACTCGGCCATACAAGCCAATGAGTCTGTGGAAACCATCGGACTGCACTTGGATGACATCGGAGTGCAGCCCGATGTCCGAGAGAATTGGAGCACAATATAATCACACTCTGATCAAAGTGATCAGAGTGCGATTTGCATAATTGACCTGATCCTTTCAAAAGAGAATTATACACAGTCTTCTGCACCTGCCCTAACATTGGCCCACCCTTGATAATAGGTCTCTTATGGCCTTTCCTATTTGTCATGTAACATTGTGGTAAGTAAACCCCCTTTAGTTTCTGCTTCCAAGACCTTCTAATAACACTCTGTGCATATCGATCGGAATACGACGTGAGGTTTGTTACCCGCATCAGATGGCTCAAATCTGCCTGGTTTCTATAGGCAACGGCTAATATTCACTAAACCTCTTATCCTTGTAACCTTCATGTATTCTAACATTATTTTGGTTTCTTCGTTTTTACAGAACTTTACAGCTAATCAGAAGCTACGCAAATTCTACAACGTCCTGTCCACTAACTCTGACGGTGTTCTGGAATTTATCTCCACATTTGAAGGTATTAACTGAGGTCTCTGCCAAAAATGTCCTTTATATGTGAGGTGCACAGAGCCTATAATATTGGGGTATTATTTTTAGTATCTCAGATTTTGTATAAATCCCTAAAAGAAAAAACCTCTGTATGAAAACCAGAATATATTGGTCCATAGACTTTAATAAGCGCCATTCCCTGAAGTCGGACATTCTCCTCCTTCTTCTTACACCATTACACTTTATATTACAGATTCTTTAACAATCTGAGGCTATGTGCAGACGGTGCGGATTCTGCTGAGGAATTTTCCACTTAGATTTTGGTAAATCTGCAGGTAAAAAGACCTGGGTTTTACCTGCGGATTTAGTGCGGATTTGATGCGGATTTTCCACGTTTTTTGTGCAGATTTCCCCTCCGTTTTGAGACCTGCGGATTTCTATTTAGAGCAGGTCTCATAACGCTGCGGAACTGCACAAAAGAAGTGACATGCTGCTGATTTAAATCCGCACGGAAAAATCCGCAGCATGTGCACTGCTTTTTTTTTCCATTGATTCTAATGCTACTGTACATCACTTGCAGTTCTGCTGCAGATCTGCAGCGGAAAATCCGCTGCGGATCCGCAGCAGATTCCGCACCGTGTGCACAGACCCTGAAGAAGGTCAAAGATGATGACCAAAACATTATGGATTGCACTGTATGAAAATTCTGACATTTCACAAGTGCCACGTTCTCTATTTGATTACCCTATTGAACTCGCTCCTGAATTTTGCCATGTTGTGTTTTGCAGCATATGATTACCCTATTTATGGCGTCCAGTGGCATCCAGAAAAAAATCCATTTGAATGGAAAAAAACTTCTGATATTTCCCACATTGCAGAGGCCATGCACGTGGCTTTTTATATGGCTGACTTCTTTGTTAATGAAGGTAAGAACGGTATAGAAAAATGGGCTCCCCAAGACCCCACTGTCTCCATGAACACCAGTGAATTTGTAATCACTGCTATGGTTTGATAACAGCTGGAGATGTAAAAAGTGCAAATCTGCTTTAGTGGCACTTTTTTTTTCTCTATTGGTTTTCATTATGTAAAAACTCAAACTCATAAAACGGTGTGTATGATGTGTGCTCTGTAGCAGCGGCACAGCACTCAGTGCTATAACATGAGCTCCATTATAGATGGCGTGCAGCGCTGCTACATGGCTGTACCCTCATGGGGCATGGCTCTGGGGTTGGAAGCACAATTGGCCGCTGTCTTCCACTCTCCTAGTGATTTACTCAATCTGGCCACACATATTATGGTCAGAGGAAAGACCGCCATCTCTCCTAACTCCACCATACACACAAGCAGTCGGCGTGACTGAGCATTCATGTGTTTTCAATGGGGATAGAAAAGAATTTCGCTACCAGATATCTCTGACAGCTCGTAAACTTTCCTGAAAACAAAAGATTGGGGTGTTGAAATTTCAATGTCCCAATCCTTTTGTTCTCTCTCTCGACATATGGTCGGCAAAGCCCACCAAAGTCAGCAGGTTTGAACAACTTTTATACTAAGGGTCCCGTTACACATAGCGACTCACCAGCGATCCCGACAACGATATGCACTTGTCAGGATCGCTGGTGTGTCGCTACATGATCACTGCTGAGCTGCCAAACAGGCAGCGATCAGGACAGCGACTATGCAGGTAACAAGCGACGCATGTCGCTTAGTTACCCTCAGTGTACCTTAGATACCAGCGCGCTGGTGCAGGGAGCTGGTAACCAAGGTACACATCGGGTTTCTAGGCATCGCTCGGCGCTTGGAAACCCGCTGTGTACCTTGGTTACCAGCTCCCCTGCACCAGCGCGCTGGTATCTAACGTACACATCGGGTTTCCAGGCGCCGCCTGGAGACCCGATGTTTACCTTGGTTACCAGCTCCAGCTTGCTTATCGCTTGTCTCCCGCCTGTTACACGCAGCGATGCGCGCTGGCCAGCAGGAGACCAGCGATCAAAAAATGGTCCAGGACATTCAGCGACGATCAGCAACACTCAGCAGGGGGGCTGATCGTCTCTGAGTGTCACACTAATCAAGATCGCTGGCTAGGTCGCTGCTACGTCACAAAATCGGTGACGTTTCAGCGATCTCGCTAGTGATCTCGCTATGTGTAACGGGGCCTTTAGTTTATGGGGGCCGTAAAGGGACACCATCACCCCCAAACAGCACTTTCAGCTGCTTAAATATTTATATAGGGATCAGAGCTCTTCTAAGAATCATACCAGTGACATACAGAAGTAGTTGCTGCAAAATTTACTTTTAATCCATTTTCAAATAAGAGTACAGGGAGCGCTCCCTAAATGCAAATCCTTGTTCCTGTTAGTTCGCTTGCATACTGATGCTGTAGGAGCCAGTGACAGGCCACACTCGGTGTAGGTGCATGAACACTCTGATATCTGGCTACACTTCTGGGTGTAGTGAGCCACAGCCACATACTGGAAGGAGAAAAATACTCATTGATCAGGTGAAAGATTGCCTCAATCACCGTTCTCGGCAGTCCATCCTCCTGTGTAAGGCCAGTCTCGCACGTCCAGATATTTCCGGTACCGGAGATATGCGTGTGTCCGTGTAAATACGTGGTATATCCGTGTGGCACTCGTGTGTCGCGCGTGTGCCGCATCAGGACCTCAAGGACAGCTACAGTAAGCGCTGTTCCCCTGCCTGTGGTGCTGAGACACATTGATTTTAATGTATCTACGTGTGTCAGTGTCTCCGGTACGTGAGGAAACTGTCACTACACGCATCGGAGCCACTGACGTGTGAAACCGGCCTCATCAGGACTCGTTCTGCCGAGAGCTATGGTGACCTGTGCGCACTTAGCAATCTAGTATAGATCACTCAGTGTGTGTCATTTACTTTGATCTGCCAGTGTAAACAGGCATTTAAACGACCGCTGATTTGTCGTGCACGTTGCTGCAGCAGGGTGGTCAGTGTAAATGGACCTTCAGTCCATTTTGGAAATGTTTTAAAGAGAACCTTTCACTAAATTTTTCATGGCGAACTGGACGCACAATATTGGCTACAGAGCGATATAAAACTTTTTTTTTTTAATTTGTCAACTAATTGCTAATATCTTTATAACAAAGTATTTGTCAACTAAAGAGTTAACACCCACCTGTACTTTACAAAAGTTTTCACATAGCAACTGGTACAGGGAGAAGAAGTGCAGCCCCTATACCCCTGAGAAAAGTGTCTTGGAACACCCTCTTGGGCTTAACAAAAGTTAACCCCGCAATGGAGGGGTGGACTTAAAAAAAAAAAAAAATTTTATTCCGCTCCTACAACTCTTACAAGAGAGAGGTTTTTGTTTTTTTCCTTTTTAGATTTGGGTCACTTACTTTCATGGGTGCTTGGAGTTATTGTGATATTTATTGTACGTTGTGTCTAATACTTTTTTTTTTGTACTTTGCAGCCAGGAAAAGTCAGCATCAGTTTTCTGAGGACGCGGAAGCACAATTTCCACTAATATATAACTACTGCCCAAAGTACACAGGAAATATTTCTGTTTTTGAGCAAATTTATTTTTTCTGAAGACATTTTAAAGCTGAATGTGGTGCAATTCATTCTGAGAATATATTTTTGCTATGCACTTTGTATGGTTTGCAGCTAATGTGATGGCAAAAAATGTTTTTTCTTCACAATTCAATCAGCATTCGCCGTTATTGGGCAGTTATTAATGTTTATGTTACTGGAATTACACTGAATGTATTTCATCTTTGCCCTGCAGAGAGTGCAGCGCTCCTGTTCACTCCTGGAAACTGCATACAATTAAATGTTGACTTGAATATTCTGGCTTTGTCCCTAGTCCTCCATGCTCTGGTCTTCACTCCTTAATGGGAATTACCAACCATTTTGTATATCTAATAAGGATGTATGAAAAGATCTTGATATGTTAAGAAGAATTTCCTAAGGGTGGATTGAGACATTTGGTACCATTTTCCGCGATGTTGGGGTTTCTAACACTTTTTATTGGGGAAACCCTTAACACATGTGATGTTTCTGGTGGCATGTATCTTTCTGCATCATGAAGTGCCCATACATGATTGGGACGGTGCCCATTCCATCTTCAGCAGAAGCTCTCATTCCAGTTTCGATGACCAGAACTAGTATTCTAATCCCAGCAGCTTTACACCTCGGATGCCGCGGTCAGTAGTGACAACAGCTTCTGAAGAATTTGACAGAAGAAGAGCGCTCCCTCTGTTGGCCCATTGACCTCCCGCAGCATGATCATGAGGATCATCGCCGTAGTCGGAGGAGATGTAACATATGCCCCAGAATCAAAGAAGTAAACTCAAAGATCCTTAAATAATATACAGTATAATTGTGTTGAATAAAAAGCATTAAAATAGATGTTTCCTCAGACAGGGATACAGAATAAGCCTAATCTGACAAGTGTGACATACAACAGCTGAATGATGGTACTATAAAACTAAATGATTATTTTTATTATTATTTATATAGCACCATTGATTACATGGTGCTGTACATGAGAAGGGGTTACATCAAAATACAAATATCGCTAACAGTAGACAAACTAACTTGTACAGAGGGAAGAGGACCCTGGCCTTGCGGGCTAATATTCTACAACTAAATAAATGAGTATTCAATTTCCTGCCATTATTTAAGTCTACTAAAGTTCCAACTACAATGTAGGTGCAGTATAATAATATTTGTAATATGCACCTTATAAAATGAATCTTTCTCTACAGCAGTGTGTTAGGCACTGCATCTCTCCACCCATTGAGTGTTTCGCCCAGCTTCTTGTGGTGGGCACTGGATGGTGATGTATCTTGTATTGAAGTACTATTCAGTACCTTCTTATTAAAGGACACCTTTTTGTTGATTACTGATCATGAGTTTGCAGATGGCTCCAGAGGTCTGTCAATGGCCTCTAGGTCTGTCAGGGCTATCAGGATATGGGAGCACATTAATACTAAATTAGTGCAGCAGGTGAAATGTGTGTGAACTGTAACTTGCCATCCATTCACAGTTCCTCTTTAACATTCTGCTGGAATGGCAATCCCTGGACACCTCCTTGGCTATGTGTCCCTCTCCTGAAGGTGTTAAGTGGTGGGGAAAATATATTTCCCAATGATTCTGCAAGGCACGTACACAAGTTCCCAGCAGGTGATTGGATGATGAAACCTGAGCAGTCAGGGGGACCATAGCAGGGAAATGTTAACTTTTCTACCTTGGGTACTTCCCCTGATTGTATGCAGGTGTCTGTAAATATAGAGTAAGCGGGGGTTAAAAAAGGGGAGCGCTGGAAGACCGAGTCCGACGTCTGAAATTTTCCCTGGGGAACTGCTGCCGAAACTTTCCATGATGGACGCCCTCCGGATGAGCTGAAGAAGATGGAGCCATGGCGTGCCTATAGAGATGCCCTGAGTCCCTGCTGGGAGATGCTATCTGTTGGATGGAGCAAATAAGCTGTGACCAGGGAGCAATGACTCGTCCAAAGTGATGCCAGAAGGACTGACTCCTGTTCAGATCTCCAGCATGTATGCCGTCATCTAATCCGGGACCAGCAATGACTTCATGAAGTTGGTGGTCGGTCGATCGATCTCTCACTGGCATGCTGACCTGTAGCATTTACCTCTGTTCTAAGTCCTCTTCGCCCTGCTGTCCTGGTCCCTCTCACCGGTGAAGGAGAAAAGATAATCTTCCTTTTCAGGTGCGCACCATTGAACATGCCCGCACCTCTCAATGAAGTCATCTTGCCTGGCAGAACTGCACACAAGAAGAGAAATCATTGGATGGTGGTTACAACTTATTTCATACCCATCTCCCCACTGCCTTATCACAGTTATCTAGATTGTTGCTAGTATGCTTCTCCCTCCACTCCCCAATCACAACAGTCAGCTTCTGTAAGTCAACCTTCTCAAGCCCCAGAGGTAGCGTAGGATTGGAAGCACCTTGATGAGGGAATGGAAGGGCTGGCAAGGGACCATGACTCAATAGTGATGCCTATAGACTCTTATTAAAGGGGTGGGGGAGGCGTTCTATAAAAAACACATAATGCAGTTTTTAAATGAAGGTCTTTATTCTTAAGCGAAGAAGAAATCCAAACCTACAGGGCTCTGTGAAAGTGATTGCACCACACCAATTAAAACATAAATTAACTGTGGTTTATCACATCTTTGGGAAACTGAGTTTTAAATCCCTAGCCACTCACAAGCCGGATTACTGCCACATCTGTTCTCAATCAAGAAATCACTTAAATAGGACCTTCCTGATAAAGTGAAGTAGACCAGAAGAAGAGCAAAAGCTAGACTTCATGCTGCAATCTAAATAAATTCTGGAACAAAGGAGAAAACAAAGTAATTGAGATATCAGTCTGGAAAAGGTTATAAAGCCATTTCTCAAGCTTTGGGACCTCAGCGAATCACAGTGAGAGCCATTATCCACAAATGGTGAAAACATAGAATAGTGGTGAATCTTTCAGAAGTGGCCGACTGACCAAAATTATCCTAAGAGCGCAGCGATGACTCTTCCAAGAGGTCATAAAAAGACCGCACAACAACATCCAAAGAACTGAAGGCCTCACCTCAGTTAAGGTCAGTGTTCATGACTCCTCCATAAGAAAGGGACTGGGCAAAAATGGCCTGCGTGGCAGAGCTACAAGACGAAAACCGCTGCTGAGCAAGAAGAACATAGTTTTGCCAGAAAACAACTTGATCATCCCCAGGATTTTTTGAAGAATACTCTGTGGACTGATGAGACAAAAGTTGAACGGTTTGGAAGGTATATATCCCATTATAACTGGTGTAGAAGTAACAGCATTTCAGAAAAGGAACATCATTCCAACAGAAAAATATGCTGGTTGTAGTGTGATGGTCTGGGGTTGGTTTTCTGCTTCAGGACTTGCTGTGGTAAATGGAACCATGAATTCTGCTGTCTTCTAAAAAATCCTGAAGGAGAATGTCTGGTCATCTGCTCGTGACCTCAAGCTGAAGCGTACTTTGGTCATGCAGCAGGACAATGATCCAAAACACATCAGAAAGTCCATGTTTGAATGGCTTAAGAAAAACAAAATTAAGACTTTGAAGTGGCCTAGTCAACGTCCTGACCTTTAATCCAATTGAGATGCTCTAGAATGACCTTAACAAGGAGATGCATGCTCAGACACCCTCTATTGTGGCTGAATTACAACAATTCTGCAAAGATGAGTGGGCCAA
>VIAB01002217.1:106997-118026 GCA_009801035.1 Oophaga pumilio | reverse complement strand
TCGCCCGGGGCCCATAAAAACCTGGAGCCGGCCCTGGTGGTCAGAATTGTAAAAATTGGCTTGATCATGAAGTACAAAATTGGCTCTATCACTGAGGTATTATAATCAAGCTATATTTATTTAGCTTCTTCTGTCTTATTTTTTTTAACCAACCATAAAATGTAATATGAAGGATATTGGTGGAGGACATGATAACCCATGAGGAATAACTATAAAATAGCAGGGGACTTATTTCTGTGTGTGGACTATAAATACCTGGCACGATATCAAAGCACCTGAAAATGACAGAGAGATAAAACATCTCTGTAATTCTGTATAACGGAAAGATACAGTTTTCCATTTTACAACTTAAAGGCTGTCTCCTGACCTACTGGACTATGGATGATCTCCAAAGAGTGGATCATTGTTGACCATGGGTCCAGGTATTAATGAAGCACTGGGAATAGCCTTGTGAATTGCCGTGAGGTTTCCGTATGACATATGGTCTTTCTTCTTGTTTTCACGGTTGGCACAAAGACTTTGGCAGTCGTCCAGGTTCATGTAATGTGCAATCTTCCTGCCACAAAAAATAGTCTGTACTGAATGAATTCTATTAGAATCCAACTTTGTCAACTTTAATCCCAGCAGGTAATCAGTGGTTTATATGATTATATCTATGAAGGCACTATATCTGGAATTTATTGTACAGCTTCCATGTAAGGACACCCTGTTTTCCAAGAAAGATTTGAAGAATGCTATCACCTCTTCTGTGTTTATAAAGGGACTTTGGAGAAAATAATAATTTTATTGCCACTGTACAAAGTAAAAGCTTAAGGTTTATGTTACTGCAGAAAAATGTATGTGATCCGCTCAATACTCATCAGTCTTACAGTGATAGGTGTATATAACACAGTAAATTAGGGGAAAACCTGAATTAAAAAAAAAATTATACTTGATAGTTGGGGTGTGGGGGGGTGAACAGATTTTATATTGGGGTAGAGAAGTTACAAATCAAGTTACATCTCTGCTAAAATTGAATTATTAGAAATATTTTCACATTGTTCTGTAGTTTATTATATCACAGTTGAAAAGGATTGCCCAACGCTTCTGTTTTGGAAGTAATGGTCCAGCATCGTCAAAAAAGAAAAATAAGTTATTTCACCTGCTGATTAGCTCGGCTCCTCTCGTAGATCTGCCCGGGTGTCAGAAAGAGTAGTGTAATGTGACGATGAAGTGACTAAGTGCTTCAGCACCAGATTACTGCCGCTCGTATCAGTGCCTAGGGTGGACGTACAGGCAGCAGATGAGGCTGATTACTTACTGTACACCTCATCATACAGAGTAGGTAGAATCGGTGCCATACACATGTAAGAGCGCTACCAATGCTGTTGTGATGGGGACACTGGGGCTAGCGCAGCAAAACTGCATTATGGCTCTGTTAGGCTCTGTTCCCACAATGATCTTTTGGTGAGTTTTTGATGCTTCAGAAGTTTGTGACCTATTAGGTAAATTAAGTTACATGCGTTTTTATCATGTTTTTCCGCTATTTTTGTGTCTTTTTGGTATATCATGATTTAAATAAAGATTCTCTGTTTTTGATGCTGCCTGGTATTCAGCAGCGACAAAACTTTATTCATACAGTCATGTGGTTTTGATGTGTTTCTAATCTGGAAACGCGCTAAAAGTGGACGTGTGTTTTTTACCTGCAGATTTACGCATCAAAGGTAAGCCTATAGGAAAAATCTGCACTGAAGGCCACGTTCACACGTTCAGTATTTGGTCAGTATTTACCCACTTTGTAAGCTAAAACCAGGAGAGGAACAGTCAGAGGAAAAGTATATTAGAAACACGTCACCACTTGTGCATTTATCACCCACTCCTGGTTTTGGATTACAAATACTGAGGTAAAACACTGACCAAATACTGATAGTGGGAACGTGGCCTAAAACTCGGCCTTTTTTACATGCACGTTTGTTGAAGATTTTCCCCAACTCATTAGTATGGGTGAAATCTGCAGCAAAAATGCTGAAAGTATTGACATGTGACAGATTTAAATCTGCTGTAAACCTGTGAGGAACAAACGTGCGCCTGAGACTTCAGGGATCTCATTCACTCTGCTGGCACTAGGAAATCCTTCAGGTTTTGTGACAAAACTACACATAGAAACTGTGAGTGGACATGAACCAAACCAGTAGCTGTTCTTCTGCTTAGCTTCTGATTCCAGTTCTCTCAGTTAGTAACTCTTTTTTTCTTATTATATTTCATATTTTTCTTTTGTAGTGGATGAGGAGTGACATCTGCCACCAATTACGGTAGATTGCTGCACTTTCCCTTGCCGTCTCCGTTACTTCGGCACTAACCGTGGAGCAGACTGAGCACTTTAACTACACAGACTTAAATATTTGTTGGTGCCAATAAATTGATGCCTGAAAATCTTTTCCTTGTGACCTTCTGCAATAATGCCTGGAATTTATGTGAGAAAATGATTTCCAATGTCATCTCAGCATCATTTAAGATGTAAGCTTAATGAAGGGACAGTATGGTCCCGTACACTTTTTTATGTTAGCTCACCATTAAAATGTATTGAACTCAAGGTACATTTCTCATCAGTTTGGCAACAAGCGTCTAAGAGCTTAGGGAAGAGTCTTCATTTGTTTCTAGTAAGTGCCACCATCATTATATCTGTAACTTCCCACGGGAGCTTCAGAGGTTGTGCTTCTAAGGGCAAGCGTCGGTGTGACTTCATCATCAGCCATCATTATCCTTTGTAAGTGAAGCCCGGACCCTGATGATTAGGTGTTGTCTTCTTTCAGAAAAGAAAGACATAGCAAACATTCATCATAGGAGTAAAATGCTGCGGAATATGATGGCGCTATAGAAATAAAATTATTATTATTATAGGAGGAACACAAGGCTTCATTAGTAACTGTCATATAGTTGCCTTGTGTATTGTTATATTTTGTAACCAAGTCAGATAAGTATATTAATATTTGTACATTATAGTTTTCAATTACTAATTACTGGATTTACCTTAGGGCACAGCATAAGTAAATTATAAGTATCTATAATAACTTACTATTAGGTGATAACCAGAGAAAGGTGAATCTGTTCGAGGAAAATTGAATTCACCTTGAATTTCACCCAAAATATTTGATTCTCCTGAATAATAATTATTACCTATTGACTATATGCGAATTCAGAGTTGTAGAGAGCCAGTAAAAAAATACTCACTTTGCCACTCACTTGTTCCTCGGTTGCAGCTCACCATCCGGTGCTTAATGAGTGTAATCTTTGGCTCTTCCATTGTTTTTTCTTGGTGTTGGGGCTCCTGGTCCCAAGAAGGATCAGACATCACAGCGTCACATCTTGCATAGCCCAAAGCGCTGACGGCAGTGCGTGTCATGGCATCAGAACATACAGCAAGTGAAGACAAGGAAGAGCCAAAGAGGACATGCAGAGAACCAGATGTGGAGGACCGGTGAGTGGCCAAGTATTTTATTTCACCCCATTATTTTTATGCTCTAGAATCTCTTGATAATAAAAAGGAACATTTTGATTGCTATAGAATAACATCCATGCAAATTGAATTTTCTGACCAAATACAAGAAAACTGATGAATTCAAATTTCTGTAGATTCGCTCACTCCTTATAAAAACAGTGCCAAGAGAGGAGGACATGCATGATTTAAATGGAATATATCACCATGTTTTTGCTATCACATCTGAGATCCTGAGCTATATGTCACTTACTGGACTGCTTGCTGTAGTTTTGGTAAGATCATTCATATGTCTTCTGCAAAGCTACCAGTTTTGTAAATGCTAATCTTCATATACATAACTTCACTCACAGCATTGATTGACAGCTTTCTGTGTACACTGAGTATTCTGTCACCGATATATGTAAGAGACAGCTCTGATCCTTGTGAGTGACAATCTCCGATATAAACAATGATAGATAGGAACTCACTATAAAACTTCCTTCATTAATCTTAATCATGCACAGATATCTTCTTGAGAAGGTGAACTTGAATGTAACTGAAAGGTTTATTGGCATTACATTACTTTGTGCAGATGAATACATACAATTTCCTTCAGGCAAGAGGTATCAAGATGGCTTCAGAAGAAAGAATATAGAGGTCTAAAAGGAATGCTGTGTTGAGGCTCCTAGCATGAATAGTGAGAAACACAGAATGACGAAGCACACAAGATGGATGCCGGAAAGGGAAGACAGTTGAGAGGAGTGAGAGAGAGAGAGAGCAAAGGATTATGGGAAATAGAACCAAAGACAGTACTAAACAATAACCACTAGGTGGCAGCAAAGTACACAGTAACTATGAAATGTCACATTAATACTGGCTGTGACAGCATATTAATGACCACCGGGTTCACACCATGTGCGGTGTCTAGGTAGCTCAGTCCTGGAAGACGAGGGTCTAGTTTGGCTAACTCCAATTCCTTCAGTAGATCACTTAGATCCTGCAGTTTGCGATTGTCTTTGTTAGCTATCTTTGGGAAGTTTTGCAGTTTCCTAAATAATGCGCTTTCTATAGCTTCCGCGCTGCCATAGGTTTGCTCCAGCCAGGGGTTGCTTTCTGTGTACACTGAGCATAGGCAGAAAGTTGCCAATCAATCGTGGAGATGCTGCTCTCTCACTTCCGCTGGATGTATGTGATACATCTGAAGGTGGGGAGAATGAAGCCAGCGCTCACTGGTCGCAGGGATCGTGTGACACTAACAATGGCAAATGAGCCAGTTCCGACAACACTGGAATGGAGCCGACACCAGAGGTGAGTACAAGGGTTATTATTTTCCATGGGTGACACATAGGGATTGAGAATAGGTTTTCTGAGTAGTATTATTATTATTCATTTTTATAGTGCCATTTATTCCATGGCGCTTTACATGTGAGAGGTGGCGAATATAGACAAGTACAATAAATATGAGCAATACAGGACACACATAAGTACAGAAGGAGAGAGGACCCTGCCCACGAAAGCTCACAATCTACAGGGTTATTATTTTCCAAGGGTGACACATAGGGATTGAGAATAGGTTTTCTGAGTAGTAAACAGCCCCTTTAAGATCTACAGGGATTGTATGACCTACCAATGGCATACGAGCCAGTGCTGTCAACACTGGAATGGAGCTGGCACCAGAGGGGGGTACAAGGGATATTATTTTACAAGAGTGACACATAGGGATTGAGAATAGTTTTTTTCTGAGTAGGGGACAACCCCTTTAAGTATGAGTCTATAGCATCAAACTTTCTTTGCCTACAGGCTCCTGAGATGCAACGCTGGTACTGAATATATTAGGACAATTTGAATTATTAATAATGGTAAAGAAAACCAAAAAGTAGTAAATAGCTAGTAAATATAGAAAATAAAGAAGTGATTCCCCAATTTTTTGTAATATTTATTTATAATACTGCATTTTTGGAATTGTAAATCAACATAGATTTTTGAGGACAGATATCCAACTTAAGTGGAAAGTGTACATAAAAGGGACATCATAGTTTATTGTAAAAACTAAATAATACAGTATCATTTATTTAGGGTAGCAGGACTCACACATTCACAAATCCACATTAAAGTCTGCACCAAAATCTACATTAAAACTGATTCTGTGAATTAAAGGGGTGGCCCAAAACTAGAGTTGATTTCAATCCTAAATGTCTATTTTTTTAATCTAGTAATCTAATCACTGCCACATCTACTTTCCCCAACCTTAAAATGTAGCATCATCACTGACATCCATTTCATTGACTGGGCTAGTCCCTACTCTACTGAGCATGCTACGGTTGTTAATTCTGATTCATGCTCAGTAGCAGCTCCCTGATTTCTTTTCAATGTGCAGTGACACCTGAGAAGTGATGAGCCGGCAAGAGAGAGCACTGTAGTGGCACTGAAGCAAAGAGAGAATGTGGTGAGCAGAGACCAGAACTGCTCACTAAACAGATGTCACTGATGGGGGACTGGGCTGGTCTCTGCTGTTCCTGCTTGCTGCATTCTCTCCTTTTCAATGTGCACTGACAGTGCTCTCTCTTGCCATCTCATCACTTCTCTATGGAGCTGCTGAGTGAGTGCACTGTTACTGCACAATTATAAGGAAAAGTAGCATTGTACGCATTTAGGTCATACTTGCCATGCATCTGAATTGACAACCGACACATGATCAGTAGAGAATGGACTAGTCCATCCCTTAAAATTCTCAAATAAAACAAAATTAAAACAAAAGAAGAAAAAGCAGTTAGATAAGAGAGGGAACAACATGGACTAAATATTTGATTATTACATTAAATAGACAGACATTTAGGATTAAAATCAACTTTACGCCAAAAAAAGAGCATGCACCTCCAAAATCAATTTTAATTTAGGACCACGCCTTTAAGCTTGTAAGTTGTGAATGGTGAATATCCCAAAAATCAATAGAAAGGACAGAAGCTCTAGGCTGACTGATATACTCTTTCACTTCCAATCAGCAATTTCATAGAGGAGAGCTAAATATAGGGCTAAATGTTTTGAAAGGCTTAAAAGTTCCTATGATATAGAAATTCATAGATATACAGGCTGTTACATCTGTAATGCAGGTGTCTGGATGCAACGAGCAAAGATCACGAGGCGGAAACAGCCAGGGGTTGATATAATGGTATTTATACACAACAGTAACTTTTAAACAATTAGGGTTACTAAATATGCAATTTAACAGTGTAGGGAATCACAATAGGTTTAGAATAAGCAAAATAAAAGTCTTTCACTACTTAACATTAGTGGTGTGCTCAGTCTTGGGAGTCACCATGTGAGTTCTCACTCAAAGCTCTGGCCCTAGCGGGGGTCATTGGGTTTTCCCGCTGTGCCGCAACTCTCTTCTTAAAATAGTCTATTAAAGTCAATTGAACCTCCCACGCACCAATCAGCCCGCTCCCAACCTGTAATCCTAGTTGCAGCCGACCGCGGTGCTATAGGTGATAGCTGGAAGTGAGGGCCCGGCTCACTTGTACTGTTCCTCCTTTTTCGCAGGCATGCCTCTCCTGTTGCAGTCGCTGCACGGCTCTTCTCAGCTTGACCATCGGTGGAAGTCTCTCAGGCTCGGGGCAGAGAGGACTGAGCCTCAGCTCTTGGCAGGTGTAGTCAGGCCTTGGAGGCTTGACCAGCACAGGGCACAGATTCTGGTTCGGACAAATGTAAGCCATACTCATGGATATCTTCTGGGTGATCCAGACCTTGCCAGGTGGTGACCGGCACCAGGGTAGCACAGACTCCCCACTGAGTCCTGTCACGTTGGTCTCAGCAGCGTCTCTGGAGCACATCTGCCCCGGTCTCTTCCCTGGCGCCAAATCTCCTCGTGGTTGGGCGTGCAGAGCTTTTATATCAGGGAAGTCCTTACTGAGGGTCACCTGATCTGGTCCAGCACACAAGGTCGTTCCCCCTGCAAATCTTCCAGTACACTTTGGTTCCACTTGATTTCAGCTGGCCAGCAGAGGGCAGTCTCGCCTCATTAATAGCACATCCTGCACAAGTTTTCCAGTGGTCTCTTGGCATTTTGTTACACATCCATCCAGTTTTATTAAATTGCATCAACAGTATTAGGATTTGCTCACACTAGCGTATAAATAAGATGAGTGCATTGTGGTAAAAAATAGGATTGCACTCTGAGCAATGTTATTCAATGAGGAAGTGAAGATCTGCTATTTTTTTCGCACCTGTATTAGGCGTGAGGAAAAAATCGCAGTGTGCTGAATACGGACATGTAAATGCAAATCTATGGAAGCGAGAAAAAAAACGGGCAGCACACGGACCATCCATATGGCATCCAATTTTCAGAAAAACATCTCAAAGGAACTAGGAAATCATTAGCCCATTGAAGAAGCCTCGGTGAAACACGCGTCGGGTGTATATAAGTAACATTTGCACTATGCATTCATTATGAGGTTTTTAAAATGCCTTGCACTTTGTTATTATCACTTTAGGGAAAATCTATACAGTATATCAAACTGATTTTCCACATCTATATTGCCTGAAGGTCTTTTGCTAACTCAGCTTTATAATTATTTACCTGTTTGCATACCTACCTATGATGGTCATACAGTCATGGCCAAAAGTTTTGAGAATGACACAAATATTATATTTTCACATGATCTGCTGCCCTCTGGTTTTTATGGGTGTTTGACAGATGTTTTTATCACAGACAGAAATATAATAATTGCAAACATATGAGTAACAAAAGCTTATATTGACAGTTAGAATGAGTTAATGCAGCAAGTCAATATTTGCAGTGTTGACCCTTCTTCTTCAGGACCTCTGCAATTCTCCCAGGAATGCTCTCAATCAACTTCTGGACCAAATCCTGACTGATAGCAGTCCATTCTTGCACAATCAATGCTTTCATTTTGTCAGAATTTTTAGGTTTTTGCTTGTCCACCTGTCTTTTGATGATTGACCACAAGTTCTCAATGGGATTAAGATCTGGGGAGTTTCCAGGCCATGGACCCAAAATCTCTATGTTTTGTTCCCTGAGCCATTTAGTTATCACCTTTGCTTTATGGCAAGGTGCTCCATCATGCTGGAAAAGGCATTGTTGATCACCAAACTGCTCTTGGAGGGTTGGGAGAAGTTGCTCTTGGAGGACATTCTGGTACCATTCTTTATTCATGCCTGTGTTTTTAGGCAAGACTGTGAGAGAGCCGATTCCCTTGGCTGAGAAGCAACCCCACACATGAATGGTTTCAGGATGCTTAACAGTTGGCATGAGACAAGACTGGTGGTAGCACTCACCTTGTCTTCTCCAAATGAGGCATTTTCCTGATGTCCCAAACAATCGAAAAGGGGATTCATTAGAGAAAATAACTTTACCCCAGTCCTCAGCAGTCCACTGCCTGTACCTTTTGCAGAATATCAGTCTGTCCATGATGTTTTTTCTGGAGAGAAGTGGCTTCTTTGCTGCCCTCCTTGAGACCAGGCCTTGCTCCAAGAGTCTCCGCCTCACAGTGCGTGCAGATGCACTCACACCTGCCTGCTGCCATTCCTGAGCAAGCTCTGCACTGCTGGTAGCCCGATCCCGCAGCTGAAACACTTTTAAGAGACGGTCCTGGCGCTTGCTGGTCTTTCTTGGGCGCCCTGGAGCCTTTTTGGCAACAATGGAACCTCTCTTCTTGAAGTTCTTGATGATGCGATAGATTGTTGACTGAGGTGCAATCTTTCTAACTGCGATACTCTTCCCTGTTAGGCCATTTTTGTGCATTGCAATGATGATTGCACGTGTTTCTTTAGAGATAACCATGGGTTAGGAGTTTGGCCCACTCCTCCATACAGATATTCTCCAGAGCTTTCAGGTTACGGGGCTGTTGCTGGGCAACATTGAGTTTCAGCTCTCTCCAAGGATTTTCTATTGCGTTCAGGTTTTCAGACTGGCTAGGCGATTCCAGGACCTAGAAATGCTTTTTACGGAGCAATCCCTTAGTAATCCTGGCTGTGTGGTTTTGGGTCATTGTCATGCTGGAAGACCCAGCCATGACCCATCGTCAATGCTCTTACTGAGGGAAGGAGGTTATTGGCCAAAATCTTGCGATACATGACCCCATCCATCCTCCCTTCAATACGGTGCAGTCGTCGTGTCCCCTTTGCATAAAAACATCCCCAAAGCATGATGATTCCCCCACCAAGCTGCACAGTTGGGACAGTGTTTTTGGCATTGTACTCATGCTTCTTCTTCCTCCAAACATGGCCGGTGGAGTTGACACCAAAAAATTTTTATTTTGGTCTCATCTGACCAGATGACCTTTAAGCATGTCTCTTCTGGATCATCCAGATGTTCATTGGTGAACTTCAATTGGACCTGGATATCTGCTGGCGTGAGCAGGGGGACCTTGCATGCCCTGCAGGATTTTAATCCATGATGGCGTAGTATGTTACAAACAGTAATGTTTGAGACTGTGGTCCAAGCTCTTTTCAGGTCATTGACCAGGTCCTCCCATGTAGTTCTGGGCTCATTCCTTAGCTTTCTCAAAATCATCCTTACCCCACGAAGAGAGATCTTGCATAGAGCCTCAGACCGAGGAAGATTGACAGTGTTCTTTTGTTTTTTTCTATTTTCTAATAATTATACCAACAGTTGTTGCCTTCTCACCAAGCTGCTTGCTTTTTGTCCTGTAGCCCATCCCAGCCTTGTGTAGGTCTACAATTTTGTCCCTATTGTCACACAGCTCTTTGGTGTTGGTCATGGTGGAGAGGTTGGAGTATGATTGATTGATTGTGTGCACAGGTTTCTTTTATACAGGTAATGAGTTCAAACAGGTGCAATTAATATAGTTAATGAGTGCAGAGTAGTAGGGCTTCTTAAAGAAAAACTAAGAGCTCGCTCACACTCGCGATGAAATCGACGAGTGCAATCCGGTAAAAAAATTGGATTGCACTCGGCCCAATATTCCTCTATGGGGCAGCTCATACATACCATTGTTTTCTCATGCCGATTCGGCATGCGAAAACCATCGCAGCATGATGCGATTGCATCCAAGAATCAGATCACACGCACTCATACAAGTCTATGGGTGCATGTGAAAAATAGCACTGCACTCGGATATCACCTGAGTGCAGTGCGATTCCCGCAAATGCTGGTAATGGAGGAGATGGAGAAATTAATTTCTCTGTCTCCTCCACACCTGTGCTCCTATTCTCGCATGAGAGAGGATCAGAACATAGAGAACTAACACTCGGCTCACACTCACAGATGTCATTCGCTAGTGTGACTGCCGCCTTACAGGTCTGTGAGAGTAAGAATTTTTGCTGGTAGGTGATCAAATACTTCTTTCATGCAGTGAAATGTAATTTAATTATTTAAAAGTCATACAATGTGATTTTATGCTTTTTATTTTTAGATTCTGTCTCTCAAAGTTGAAGTGTACCTACGATAAAAACTACAGTCCTCTCCATTGTTTGTAGGTGGGAAAACTTACAAAGTCGGCAGTGTATCAAATACTTATTTTCCCCATTGTGTGTCTGAATATATATATATATTGTGAGTAGTGTTGAGCGATACTGCTCGATATCTAAAAA
>VIAB01002217.1:16673-29616 GCA_009801035.1 Oophaga pumilio | reverse complement strand
CAAATACAACTTGCCTAATAATTCTGCACACAGTGTATATAGCTTTATTTATGAATAGGCTGTACTTGCTGAAACTGTAATAGCCACTTAAAATAAGAAATGAAAGGTGACACGTTGTCTCTAAAACTATATATATATTGAATGAATAGTGCTACAATGTAAGATGTGAAGACATGTCGGCAAAGTTTATTTAAGCCATTACTCATTCACCATGTGCATTTTTAGCTCCATGGAATCTCTACATAAAACCAAGAATAAAAATTCCTATTAAAATACAAACACACAGTGCTTCTTCATTCTATCAAGCTGATGGCAGATGGTAATCTATTTTTCAAGAATGGTTGTGGAAATTTTCTGGCAGCCTGTACAGCTTCCTCAGTCTTGTAAAGTAGAGTCTTCCAATGCGATTCCAGTTACAGGCTTTAAATATACCACAAAACAAAAGATTATAACAATGCGCTGTCATTTATTCTAAGGTGCCAGACAATCAAAGTCTGTTCCTGCCATCAAGAGCCCTCTCCACTTTACACGCCTTGCTGTAGTAAGAATGCGCTTGCTGCTGACTTGCACATAAGGGAATATTCATCTCTACAGATGAAGACGCTTTAAAATAGATGTAATTGAAGTGATTTTTTTTCTATGTGGAGGTGAAAATGATAAGATTTTTTTTACAGTATTACTGGATTTTGCTGAAATTGTACAATAGTAACAGTATAAGAGCCTAATCTAGTCACACCTACGGAGGAAGTCGCTTTTGTGTGAAACTTGCACACACTGACACTTATGACTAGGTGCGGGATTTTTGCTTTCCTTTTTGCTATCAGGGAGACCAGGCGCATGATGATGAGAGTAGTAGTCATTAGGGATGAGTGAATAGCTTTGGATAATTCCTTATCTGAATAGCTACAGCTCTTACCAAATAGCTGCATCGGGAACCCGGATCTGGATCGCTCCCGATAATCAGCTGTTCGGCGCCGCAGCTGCATGTGTTTCGGCTGTGTGACAGTCACACATGCATTGATATCCCAAAAAACAGGCTCTCTATGCATGTGTTGTGACTGTCACACAGCCACGACACATGCAGCTGCAGCGCCAAACAGCTGATTATCGGGAGCGATCCAGGTATTCGGGTCCCGATGCAGCTTTCCGGTAAGCAATATAGCTATTCGGATAAGGAGTTATCCGAAGCTATTCGCTCATCCCTATTAGTTATTAGCTGACGTCTGACCGGCGGTAACCTTTTGGGAAGAGGCCAGTGTCCATGAGGCTTCCCAAACTATTAATATCAGCTCACAGCTGTCTGCGTAGCCTTTACTAGTTACAAGAAAGGGGGGGTCATCCCTATTAATAATTCCCAGCAAATTACTTAAAATAACAGAGAATAAAAAATAAACAAAAATAAAAAAACAGAACCATGAAGTAGAGGTCCAAGTGGAGGAGGAGGTGGAAGTGGAAGTGAGGGTGTAGGTCGAAGAGGCGGAGGAGGAGGTAGCCAACACTGTTTTATTGTTTTTTTTTGTTTAGATTTGGGGATGCACCAAAATGAATTGACTGCCAAATAGAGTGGAACCATGACTGGGTGAGACTGGTATAGTTCTCTAGTCAGCCAAGTTCTTTGTGATCCACACCTGATTCAGTTTAATGAATGTTAGCTTCTCCATGTTGCCTGTGGAAAGATGGATGCTCCTGTCTGTGATCACACCACTTGTGGTGCTAAAGACACACTCTGACAGTATACTTGAGCAGGGCAGGCCAGCACCTCCAATGCATACAGGGCAAGCTCTGGCTATTTTTCCAATTTGGACTCCCAAAAGTTAAATGGGGCAAACCCATCAGTTTCAGTTAGCATGTGGATATGTGTGGACATATACTCTTCTACCATGCTGTGAAAACATTGCCTCCTGCTGATACAGGCAGTACCATATGGTGGTGCCGAATGTTGTGGCATGCTCATGAAGTTTTTCCAAATTGCAGTCATGCTAACCCTGCCTTTTGAGGTGGTGGTGGTTCCCCAGCTGTATTGGCAACTTCCTCTTCTGCCTCTGCCTTGCCTCCACTGAGCCCCTGTCAGGCTGCCAGGGTGGTAGCCGTGGCAACAATATGTAGTGTTCCCATACCCTGGTGCCCCACAGATGAAACATAATGTGCCTTCTGCAATGTGTATAATGTGCGCAACAGGACACTCACAGCAGTTGCCGGAGCCACCTCATCTTCTGTTACTCCGACTCCCAATCCACGGGTCTCACAAATCACTCCAGACTTGTTGTTCGTTCTAGTTCAACTTTAGTAATCAACAGGGTTTCCATCACAGATGCGGCACAGTGTGTACAGAGTGACATTCCTTCAGCTTTCCCTGCCTTCCCGGCAACGTCTGTTCCTTCTGGCAATCCCTGCTTCGTCGGACAATCTCTGTCCTGTCTCAGCAATCTCTGCTCTTCCCAGACAATCCTTGTCCCGTCCATGCTTTTAGGCCCACCAGCTTGCTACCATTCACCTGGTCCAGCTTCAAATTAAATGGTAAAAGGCTCGCCGTCTCAGCTTCACCTAGTTCCTGTCATAAGCCTTGGATACTCCTCAGAAAGGTCCTGTTTAAGCTGGTGACCTCCTGCACGACACTCAGCCTTTGGCCCCTTCTTGCCAAAGCAACCTTATCCTCACAGCTGTCAGACTGTCTCCACTCACTGCTGCATCTGCTCTGCCCACTAACCAGGAAGTCCCTTCCCTATATTCCACTGCTCTGTCTTGCACTACTCTGTGACTCCTCCCAATCTGGAAAACCCCTATGCTGATGATACCTAAGCTAATTCTCCTATTCCCTATTTCTAGTATGCCCCCTCTATTCTAATCTCACTATTGTCCTATACTATTACCCTACACTATCCTTAATCTTATAAACAGTACATATCAAATACATACACAACACAGCAATATTACATGAATACATTAACATTGGTAAACAACAAGATACCACACATGATACATGTGAACAGTGTCCAAAGTGGGGAAGGCATGTGACGGCCTTGGTCACCTCCTTACACCCCCGCTGTCAAGGGGGAAAGACTTCAGTAGTTTCTCTACCAGCGTGTGCTTGTTTTCACGCATTTTGCAATCCGGCTCCAGAGACAGAAGTAATGATAGTATGTTGTCCTTGTAGCGGGGATCCAGCAGGGTGGCCACTCAGTAATCTGCACTGGTAACAATACAGGCAATTCAGCTGTCGTTGCGCAGGCATAGCAGCATGTATTGGTTCATGTGTACCAGGCTGCCCAGAGGCAACGATAAGCTGTCCTCGGTGTGAGATGTATCGTCTGGGTTCTTTGGCTTTCCCCAGCCACGCTCCAGTGATGAACATGAGCTGTTTTGAGTGCCACCCTGCTGTGAACGTGATTCCTCCTCCTCCTCATCCTGCAAAACTGTCGCCTGGCTGGACACTTGTGTACCTTGCCACTGTTGGTACAAGAACACACCCTCCAAACCATGTGTAGACGACAGGCCTGATAACAATGAAGAGTCCCTGTTTCTCCTGGTCTCCTTGATAATGTGCTACTAACTTGTGCATCATTGCTTGAAGTGGTGTTTCCAGCAGGCATATAACTGATATAGCAACACTAATGATAGTCTTCAGTGCTGGCCATGTTGCTAGAATATACAAAGCAGTGCAACACAGCACAAACGTCCCGCATGGAGGCCCAGTCATTGGTGGTGAAGAGGGGTTGTTCCGCAGAGTGACTCACTCACTCCACTATTGTTGGTTGCTGCTCACACAGCCTCTCCAGCATATGCAATGTGGAGTTCCACCTTGTTGGTATGTTGCATATGAGTCGGTGAGCAGCAAGACAGAAGTGACTCTGCAGCACAGGCAAGCATCAGCAGGGTGAGAATGCTGAAAGTGCACACACTCTGCGCGCACTTTCACCAGTAGATCGGACATATTTGGGTAATTTTTGAAGAAGCTCTACACCACCAAATTCATCACATGTGCCAGGTAAGGCTTGTGTGTCAAACCAGCTAGTACCAGAGCTGTTATGAGATTTCACCCGTTATTGCACACCACAAGGCTGGGCTTGAGGTTCAGTGGCACCAACCACTCATCTGTTTGCTGTTTCATCCCCGTCCACAGCTATAGTGAGGGCCACTTGATGAATCTGAAAAACAAACTTAGTGACTTTCAGAGTCCCTACTTCATAAATTAAACAGAATGTGCATGATCATGTCTCACATACCACATGACCAAATAAAGTAGTAAAATGTTATTGCTGGTGATTGTTTATTTCACTATAGAAAGTAATGCAAACGTGCAAAAATGCAGAAAAAACACTGCGTGTGAACATAGCCCAAGGTGTGGAGGAACATTTTTTTCTATTATGTATTTTGCCTTACATACAAGTCATTATCCTGGAAAGAATGTTTCTACACATTTTTCCATTAAAATCCATTTTATGTTTGGTTTTGTATGTTTAATTCTCAGTCTGTAAAAGTGGCGCAATTCTCTGACAACATTGTTCCCAGCAGTGACTTGGGATTCAGAGATGCGACCAGGGGTCTTCACTATGCTGCTCCTATGTCATTTTAGTGCTGTTTCCATTGATTTTAGCATTTTTACACCCATCCAGACCTTTGGGTGGGGACAGGTTGCTGGAAAAATGCTCAAGTTTCCCATTGACTTCCATATGCATCTGAGCATTACGATTTGCTCAACCTGAGTAACGACCACCCGAGCATTTTAGTGCTTGCTCATCACTAGGAAACAGCTAAAATGCCAAAACTTGGGTCACTGTCTAAATATTTCTGGACCAAATTGTGTATTAGTATTCACAACCTCATATTGCATGAAAGTAATCAAAATTATTTCACCTCCAACGTTTAGATTTAAACAAATCTTCTGAAGACCTGTATCAAATACTACACAAGCATCACCACTTAGACTGGCCGATGGAGCTACTAATGGAGATTCCTCGGTTTTTTTTTACTACAGTCAGACCCATCTGTTTAATTGTCTCTATGTCTATTCCTAATTAAATAATTGATATATTATTCAGATCTATACAACATGTACATTCGGCGTTATAATTATCTTTATTTTCAGAAGTCTTTCATTAAATCTTCATAAGAATCAATAAACATTGGATTTGCATTTCTAAATAGTGTATTAAATACTAACCACATAATTGTAAATCATACTGAGAAGGCTGGATAAGTAAGAAACCTAACATAATATTAAATCAAATAATCATGCTTCTCCATCTCCATGGTTTCACAAATGGAAATTAAAATCCCATTGTCATACGTTGCCATTACAATGCTTACGACCTTTTACCCGGGTTTACAAAAATTGTTTGTATTTGATTAATCAAATTTATTATATTCCCAGGATAAAAATAATAGACAGATATAAACAAGAAAGTTCCTCAAAGGTTCTTTTTCTAAAAAATCTTTTCTTTTGGTAGTGGAATAGAAAATCTATCTAGCATGCAGATTTAGACTTTACTGTGCCAGGTGATCATATGTGACGAGCGCTATAGGATTTGTAATAGTTACTTCTTTTGGAAAACATAGAAAGGAAGACTGTTATGAATATGTGATGCCCGTGCCTGTAGTACCACAAAATGCCTGCATATGTGATATGCTTATATATGTATTGCCAGCTATGGTGAGGGCTGGTTTCTCTGCTGTAAAAAAAACGGCATCCACACATTTTACCGCATCCCTTACTGGAAGATTGTGCACTTTTGCTTGATCCAGGAACTGTGCACAATCCCTCAGGAGAGAGGAAGTGTTTCTGAGAGGTTGCAATGTGCAGAGCAGTGAAGAGTAGGAAGAGGTAGCACCATGTAGGCAGAGGAGAGGAGCATGCTCTCTCTGCCAGGACAAGCTGCACAAAGCATGGTATCAGTTCCAAGAGCACAGAGACTTTCAGGGTCTGTGCTAAACTGAAAGACTGCTCGGTTTTTATATAACGAGCAGTAGTGTGCTTTTGCCCAGGAGCTCAGCAGCGTATAGAATCAGGGACACTGCTGCAATAGAGAGTGTTTTCCACAGGATTTGAGCTGCTTGATCGCTGGAAGGGATCACGGATCCAGCAACTGTTTACCTTGGAAGGTATATTTAGCAGCAGGAAGGCTACACCACGTCACAGCAGAGAAACTGAACTCTCACAATTCAGACCTGACCAAAGCCCTGTATGTGAATTGTATGGAAACCTCTGGAACTGATTGCAGAACTTCAGTAAAAGGTACAGACTGATCATTACACTGTCTAACACTGATTAATCTCTGCTGCACCATTCATTCTCCAAGTCCCCTGGGAGCCAGCCTTAGTTGGGAAGGGGTTAATCTTCTGGCACTGTCCATCACCATCTAACGCACAGGGACCTTCATCAGTGGCCCGGCCATAACAGGCTGAACATCCCAACTGGCGTCACAAACCTTTTAAGTACTTTTATTATTACTCCACAATTGACAAAGACTGGCGCGAATCCCCGGTTGCACTCGGATCGCCAAGACCCAGTACCGTTACTGCAGCTGCCCGGCTAGAGCAGCACAATTCCATACTTCATGACTGCATTTTTCAATTTTTATATAGGGGCACAAATATGTTTTTCCCATATGAATCAATGGTAAAAAATAATCACAGTAATAAAACAAAATAATCATACAAACAGTAATTGTCAGAGTGGTGTTCTCCCCTGCACAGTAAAAAAATGGTGCGTCATACAGCCAGCATACAGGAGTCAGCGATTACACATCTATCAAAGGTGCAACAGCCTCAACAGCAACTTTCAAATGAAAATTCATAAGTACTGTAAATAAATGTATAATTCATACACATATAAGGACACATAAGATGGAAAATGGCAGCAAAATAACCACAGAAATGCTCTGTATGCATGTACAGGTATGGTATCCATACAGTTTAATCATCTTTTAATCTAAATAGGTACACAAATCTGTACAATATGAATGAGGTTGGGACATATTCATCTAATACAGAACTCCAAACTTCCTATTTCTCTTTACTTAGTAAGACATAATGCATGCCTGTTATTTTACTCTAAAACAGTGTAATAGTGAGGTCTTGCTATCGTCACTATTTTTTGTGCAGATTCCAGGTAGAACTCTCCCATAGTTTCCAGAATTCTACTGTAGTCTAAATATCTCGCAGAACTCTCCCATTGTTCTCGGAATGTTACTGTTATTTACATGACTTTGTAGAACTATCCCATTGTTCTTGTAATGTTACTGTTATTTTAATTACTATGTAGAACTCTCCCATTGTTCTCGGATTGTTACTGATATTTAAATTATTCTGTAAAACACTCCCATTGTTCTCAGAATTCTCCTGTAATTGAAATATCCTGTAGAATGCTCCCATTTTCTTGGAAAGTTATTGTTATTTAAATTACCGTGTATAACTCTCCCAATGTTCTCGGAATTCTACTGTGATTAAATATCTGGTAGAACTCTTCCATTGTTCTCGGAATGTTACTGTTATTTAAATTACCCTGTAGAACTCTCCCATTGTTCTCGGAATGTTACTGTTATTTAAATTACCCTGTAGAACTCTCCCATTGTTCTTGGAATGTTACTGTTATTTAAGTTACTCTGTAGAACTCTCCCATTGTTCTCGGCATGTTATTATTATTTAAACGATACTGTAGAAGTCTCCAATTGTTCTCGAATTTCTACAGTAGTTTAAAATTCTCTGTAGGACTCTCCCATTGTTCTCAGAATGTTATTGTTACTTAATTTAGTTTGTAGAACTCTTCCATTGTTTTCTGAATGTTACTGATATTTAAATTTACTCTGTAGAACTCTCCCATAGTTCTCCCAATGTTACTGTTATTTAAGTTACTCTATAGAACTCTACCATTGTTCTCGGAATGTTATTCTTATTTCAATTACTTTGTTGAACTCTCACAATGTTCTAGGAATTCAACAGTAGTTTAAAAAACCTGTAGAACTCTCCCATTGTTCCTGGTATTATATTGTTATTTAAACTACTCTGTAGAACACTTCCATTGTTCTAGGAATTCTACTGTAGTTTAAATATCCTGTAGAATGCTTCAATTTTTCTCAGAATGTTAATTAAATTACTGTGTAGAACTCTCCCATCATTCTCAAATTTTTACTGTAGTTTAAATATCCTGTAGAACTCTGCCATTGTTCTCGGAATGTTACTGTTATTTATATCGCTCTGTAGAACTCTCCCATTGTTCTCGGAATTATATTGTTATTTAAATTACTCAGTAGAACTCTTCCATTGTTTCTGAATGTTATTATTTAACCCCTTAGTGACAGAGCAAATTTGGTACTTAGAGACCGAGCAAATTTTTACAATTCTGACCACTGTCAATTTATGAAGTTATAGCTCTAGAACGCTTCAACATATCCCACTGATTCTGAGATGTTTTTTCTTGCCATATTGTACTTCATGTTAGTTGTAAAATTTCTTCGATATAACTTGCATTTATTTATCAAAAAACAGAAAATTTTGAAAGTTTGGAAAATTTTGATATTTGGAAATTTTTATTTTTGTACCCTTAAATCAGAGAGTAGTGTCACATAAAATAGTTAATCAATAACATTTCCCACATGTTAACTTTCCATCAGCACAATTTTGGAAACATAATTTTTTGTTAGTACATTATAAGGGTTCAAAGTTGACCAGCAATTTCACATTTTTACAACAAAATTTACAAAACCATTCTTTTTAGGGACTACCTCACATTTTGTGCACAAAACCACATTCAAGAAGTTTATTATCCCTTCAGTTGCTTCACGAGGAATAAAGCAATGTGGAAGGAAAAAATTAACATTTTACATTTTTCACAAAAATTTTACTTTGCAACCAATTTTTTTTTTCACAAGGGTATCAGGAGAAAATGGACCACAAAATTTGTTATGCAATTTCCCCTGAGTATGCCAATTCCCCATATGTCAGGGGACTGTTTGGGCGCACAGCAGGGCTCAGAAGGGAGGGAGCACCGTTTGACTTTTTGAACGCAAAATTTGCTGGAAATAAAGGTGGCGCCATGTCACATTTCGAGACCCCCTGATGTACCTAACCAATGGAACCCCATAATTCTAATTCCAACCCTAACCCCAACCCCTTATCCCAATTTTAACCATAACCCTAACCACAACCCAAACCACAACACACCCCTAACCCTAACCACAACCCAAACCGCAACACATCCCTAACCTTAACCCCAAACCTAACCATAACCCTAACCACAAACCTAACCCTAACACACCCCTAACCCTAATCTCAACCATAACTGTAATACCAACCATAACTACAACCCTAAACCCAGCCCCAACCCTTAAGGGTATGCCACACTAAACAGCATCGCTAACGAGATCCCTAAAAAACGTCACTATTTAGCGATCTCGTTAGTGACGTTGTTGTGTGTGGCATGTACTAACGACGTGGCCCCTGCTGTGATCCTGCTGTGATCTCGTTCATCATTCTCATCGTTCCGGACCCTATTTTTATCGTTGGCGTCCCGCTGGTGAGTATATATCGCTGAGTGTGGCACCTTTTTTTTAGCGATGTGCGTCGTTTTTGTACCGCCAAAGTCGTTAAGGAGATCGCTAACCGCGATAGCGTCCTTAACGTCATCGCTAAATTAGTGCGCTACTAGCGATATTAAAACGATCCCGCTAGCGATCGCATTAGTATGCGTCGTTATCGTGATCGCTAGCGGGAGCGTTTAGTGTGGCAGTACCATTACACTAGCTCAACCCTAACTTTAGCCCAACCCTAACTTTAACCCAACTCTAACTTTTGCCCAACTCTAACTTTAGCCCAACTCTAACCCTAATGGAAAAATGGAAATAAATACAATTTTTTATTTTATTATTTTTACCTAACTAAAGGGGTGATAAAGGGGGTCTGATTTACTTTTTTTATTTTCATCACCATGATAGCGTCTACCACAGTGATCAAAATGAACCATTAGAAAAAATTTCCTATTGTTGAAGGATGCGGGCCGGCAGATCTCGGCATTTTCTTCCCAGAAGAAGAAGCCAGCAGCCGGGGTACAACAAGGGGGGAAGGGGGAGGATCCGGGGACACTGGAGGTACCGGGGGGATAAGGGGACCCCATTTCTCTCTCCCCTCTGATGTGCAATCACATCAAAGGAGAGAGAAATTAAATGGGAAATTGTCCTTTTTTTGCGGTCGCCGATATTCCATTAATAACGGCAATTGCAATACTGGGGTCGATAAAAACCAACTTGAATCATGTTCTCTGGGCTCTCGGCTACCCCCTGGAGCTGAGAGCCCAGAGAAATTGCGACATTGGAGGGGCGCTATACACTTATTTCTAAACGCTAACCCTAATGCCAACCCTATCAGTGATTCCTAGAACAATGGAAGAGTTCTACTCAGTAATTTAAATAACAATATAATTCCGGGAACAATGGGAGAGTTTTACAGGTTATTTAAACTACTGTTAAATTCTTAGAACATTGGGAGAGTTCAACAGAGTAATTTAAATAACCATAACATTTCAAGAACAATAGTAGAGTTCTACAGAGTAACTTAAATAACAGTAACATTCAGAAAACAATGGAAGAGTTCTACAAACTAAATTAAATAACAATAACATTCCGAGAAGAATGGGAGAGTTCTACAGGATATTTAAACTATAGTAGAATTCTGAGAACAATGGGAAAGTTCTACAGATTAACTTCAATAACAGTAGCATTCTGAGAACAATGGGAGAGTTCTACAGAGTAATTTAAATAACAGTAATAATCCGAGAACATTGGAAGAATTCTACAGGATATTTGAACTACAGTAGAAATTCGAAAACAATGGGATAGTTTTACACAGCAATTTAAATAACAATAACATTCCGAGAACAATGGAAGAGTTCTACAGGATATTTAAAATACAGTATAATTCCAAGAGCAATGGGAAAGTTTTACAGGATATTTATACTGCTTTTGAATTCCTAGACTATTGGGACAGTTCTACAGAGTATTTTAAATAACAATAACATTCCTTGAACAATGGGATAGTTCTACAGAGTAACTTAAATAATAGTAACAATCCAAGAACTATGGGAAAGTTTTACATAGTAATTTAAATAATAGTAACATTCCGAGAACAATGGGAGAGTTCTACAGGATATTTAAACTACAGTAGAATTCCGAGAACAATTGGAGAGTTCTACAGAATAGTTTAAATAACAATAACATTCAGAGTACAATGGGAGAGTTCTACAGAGTAATTTAAATAACAGTAACATTCTGAGAGCAATGGCAGAGTTCTACAGGATATTTGAACTACAGTAGAATTCCGAGAACAAAGGGAGAGTTTTACACAGTAATTTAAATAACAATAACATTCAGAGTACAATGGAAGAGTTCTACAGAATATTTAAACTACAGTATAGTTCAGAGAACAATGGGATAGTTCTACAGGATACTTAAACTACTTTTGAATTCCTAGAACATTGGGAGAGTTCTACAGAGTAATTTAAATAACTATAACATTCCCAGAGCAATGGGAGAGTTCTACAGAGTAGCTTAAATAACAGTAACATTACGAGAACTATGGCAGAGTCTTACAGAGTAATGTAAATAATAGTAACATTTCGAGAACAATGGCAGAGTTCTACATGATATTTAAACTACAGTAGAATTACGAGAACAATTGGAGAGTTCTACAGAATAGTTTAAATAACAATACAATTCTGAGAAAAATGGAAGCGTTCTACAGGATATTTAAACTACAGGAGAATTCTGAGAACAATGGGAGAGTTCTACAGAGTAATTTAACCCCTTAGTGACAAAGCCAATTTGGTACTTAATGACTAAGCCAATTTTTACACTTCTGACCACTGTCACTTTATTAAATTTTAGCTCTAGAACGTTTTAACGTATCCAATTGTTTATGAGATGGTTTTTTCATGACATATTGTAACTTCAGGTGCTTCATGAGGACTAAAGCAACGTGTAAGGAAAAAAATGAACATATTACTTTTTTTCACAAAAAGTTTACTTTGGAACCATTTTTTTATTTTCACAAGGGTATCAGGAGAAAATGGACCACAATGTTTTGTGCAATTTCTCCTGAGTATGCTAATACCCCATATGTGGTGGAAAGCCACTGTTTGGGCGCATAGCAGGGGTCAGAAGGGAGGGACTATGGTTTGATTTTTTTAACGCAAAATTGGCTGGAATCAATGGTGGCACCATGTCACATTTCGAGACCCCCTGATGTTCCTAAACAGTGGAACCACCCAATTCTAACTCCAACCCTAACACACCTCTAACCCTTATGTCAACCCTAACCATAACCACAAACCTAACCCTAACACACCCCTAACCCTAATCCCAACCCTAACCGTAATACCAATCATAACCACAACCCTAACCCGAGCACAATCTTAACTTTCGCCCAACCCTAACATTAGCCCAACCTTAACCCTAGCCCCAACGCTAACCCTAGCCCCAACCCTAACCCTAACTTTAGCCAAATTCTAACTTTAACCCAACTCTAACCCTAATGGAAAAATGGAAATAAATACTTTTTATTGTATTATTTTTACCTAACTAAGGGGGTGACAAAGGGGGGTCTGATTTACTTTTTTAAAATTTTATCACCGTGATAGCATCTAGCACAGTGATCAAAATGAACCAATGGAAAAAAATTCCTATTGCCAGGTGACAGCTGGCAGATGTCGGCATTTTTTGCCCGGAAGAAGAAGCCAGCAGCTGGGGTGCAACAAGGGGGGAAGTGGGAGGATCCGGGGACACTGGAGGTACGGGGGGATAAGGGGACCCCATTTCTTTCTCTCCTCTGATGTGCAATCACATCAAAGGAGAGAGAAATTAAATGGGAAATTGTCTTTTTTTTGCGGTCTCTGATATTCCATTAATAACGGCAATAGCAATACTGGGGTCAATAAAAACCAACTTGAATTATGTTC
>VIAB01002216.1:52674-65282 GCA_009801035.1 Oophaga pumilio | reverse complement strand
AATCGGTGAACTTAAGTGCTCGTTAATGTAGACTACATAAGATGCTCAGAGCTGCTGAGCTTTATGATTGACTACTGCAGGGAACAAACACCACCTTGCCCTCAGCCTGAAAACAGTGGAAAGCAAAGGATTCAATAGACTTTTTTGCACATGATAAGCTTGGAGGCCAAAGCAAGTCAACAGCACCGTTTATGGGGGTGCAGGATCAGAGGCCATGGGCTGATAAGAGAAGCACTCACCCTCTTTGAAACTCCTTAGATGATATGGTCTCTATTAATCATGGCATCTGAGGAATTAAGCTGATATAATCGGAGCTAACTCCGGTCTTGGCAGACGCAGCAAAAACGCAACTGTACATTACCGAAAGCTCGTGATTTGGATGGAATGGGCACAAGACCTATGGCAGCGCTATCAATGGAACATACATATACACCCTGATGCAGTAAGTTACACTTCATTGGGATGTAGATCCATTTGCGGAAAGGTGTTTTCCTGACTCCTCGGAATAAAATACTGTTGTAACTATAGCGACCACTGGATAGAATGTGGCATATGGTAATATAATGTAAAAAAAAATGTAACTGTCCCTTTAAATTTAGAATTTAATTTATTTTTCTATTTAATTAGGATTAGTTTGTAATTGTATCGGACCGTCATTTTATTTCTGAATCTTTTATACATTTTTATATGTTTTATAGCAAGAATTTACTATGGATAGAAATTAATTGCATTCTTCAGGCAGTAATACTAAAGATAAAAACCATAAGGCCGCAGCTCCCTGTAACCATTTTGCAAGCCATGTGACAGGAGCGGTGATTTATGCAGAACAATTCCATTTGGCGTTGATCCACTTTAAAGAACACATCACACCAGGCTGAGGCTGGTTTTATCAGGATGTTATAAAACAAAGATTTTTATGTATTAGGCACTGGGAGACTACATGTCAACATCATTTACTGTAAAACTGGAGTAAAATTATTTCTTCATTTGATATTGAAGATGAATGAAAAGAATCTTTCCCATGGAAACCTTACATGGGACTAAAAGTATCAGCTTGCACTTGAATGGAGGATGTTAATAATTTACACATGATACAAAGGTTTAGACAACTCCATGATTGATTGGTATTGGAGAACCAGAAGTACCACATGGAATTCTGAAAATGTTTGCTACTCTATCATATCCTTATAAATTTAATTAAAGAAGCGCTTCTCTCATCAAAGTTTTTATGTTTGTAATATATTGCAGTCATCATATTATACAGCACTGTGTACTTACAATTGCTCATTTTGCTTTTCTAACCAGATAATTTTTCTCTTTTCTCTGCTCTATGTAGAAACAGGAAGTCTTTTGTCCTTGCATTTATCATTCCCCTCTTCAACTCCTGACCCAGCCTCCTCCTCCTGCCAGGAACATTTGCAGTGACTCCTGTTTCTACATAGAGCTGAAAAGGCTTCACCTAATTAGTTTTTAATCATGTGACATCATAGACCTAATGGAAAAGAAAATTATCTGGGTAGAAAGGCAAAATGAGCAATTGTAAGTAAACCGTGCTATATAATATGACGATTGCAATATATTAACAGGATAAAAACTTTGATGTGAGTGCTCCTTTAATTCTTTTGGGGGTTTTTTGTAACTGGTTTATGACAGTTATCAAAATTGGAATTGACGGTATGTTAGGCAGAAACTGTATCAGTGAGCCACAGGCTGCACTGCTGTGCCTGAAGATCTAAATGTTTTTCTTTTTCTATATACAGAGATATTTGTATAACCCAGTAACATTTATAGGTAAAGAAAAGCTGATCCCACTCCTCCTCCGAGTTTCTTTAAAAAAAAAAAAAAAACGAAAAAAAAACAACAAAACTTACATATTGCAATTTTATAATTAACTTTTTGAAAATAATCACACAAAACATTAAATAAAGTAGACGACATATTTTGTATCCTGTAATCGTATCAACTCATACAATAGAGTGAACATTTAATTTATTGTGATTTTTTTTCTTCCTGAATTTAACTTAAAATTAAACTTGCTATAAATGTAATAATTACAGATATGAGATGGCAAAATGTTGCCTAAAAAAAGATACCTCTTCTCACAACAAAGAATGACCTTATATATTGAAAACAACTTTGCATATATGTGTGAGTAATGTGTGTGTTGTATATGTATATTTTGGATATGTGTGTACAGTGTGCACAAACATTGGTGGGGTATGACAGGTGGGGACACAGACACAAGTCCTACACAGGTGCCTTTGGCTGCCCCTGCCCTGATTTACTCTTGTGACTCAAATGATTTGTGATTTCTGTATAATGTCATTCCTGCTTCAAAAGTGCAGCGGAAATTTTACAATTTAAGGCTACATGACTTTGTATATTGGTGATGTTCTTCTAGGACAGTAAGCCTTTGGTAATATTGGTATTCGAGCGGTTGCACTATAGACTAATTTTTGTCGGATTGATACAGAATAATATGGCCATGTGCACCAGGCCTAGAGCAGTAATAGAACTGCTTTTTACCCAGACTCAGTGCAATTTTACTTAATAAAATTAGACCACCATATAGTCTTATGTGGAACTCATTTCAGGGTAGCAGTTCCAAAATGAAATGTTTAAGGGGCTGTGTACGTTTGAGGGCCAAATCTGCAGTCACTCGATGTGACGAAGACTTGTGAATTTCAATAGCGTGCAGTGCGCGCTCTGCCTCATTCTCCAGTATTGTCGGTGCGAGCGAGCACTCACAGGACTGCGTGTATGCAACTTGCTTATATGCGATCAGGTGCTGACAAGTCTCCTCCAGCTTGTCTCAATAGAACGGAATTGAGGAAAGCCAAACATGTTTAGTCTGCACTTGACCGCTTGTATGCAAAATCCCATTCATGCAGTTATGTCATCAATCTTTCATCGGCAAATTTAGAATTTTTCGGCCTTTTTAATTTTTGTGCTGTTGTATTCAACCATTTTTTGTGTCTTTTAAGAAGATTTGAGTGCCATCTATTATAGGGACTGTTGCAAAAACATTTGCATTGAAATTGACCCACTGTGGCACATTGTACCGCAGTTGTGATCCCTTGCAATAGATAGATTGAAAAATGGTGTAAATCCAGTACATAAACTGGCAAATTTGCATGTAACTCCTGCAAATTTTATCATGGCCTCATGGCAAAACCTACTGCAGATATCTGTAAGTTTTCCTGGGGTATATTCTGAAGAATGAGTCCCTGTAATATATCTCAGCACAGCTCACACAGCAGAATGAAACGTATTTTAGTTCTTCTGTGTCATATTTTTAGATTTCAGTATTTTTACGTTTTGGCATTAGATGTATTTTACTGCCATAGTTAACCAGGTTGTTAGAAGAAAAAAAAAAAAAGGAATTGCACATTTTATTTGTCTTGTCACTCTACTCAGTCCTCAAATTAATTAAAACATTAAAAGTTAAGTTCAAGAAAAAAAAACACTCCCAGATTTGTTTGTTACGCTGTGGCATTTATTGATGGTTTCATTTCATTCGTGCCCTTCACAATGTCAGTGCTGTAACCTATTTGCTCATATGTATTTATGGATAGACCTAGAAGTGCATTTTGATTATCACATAACTTGTTTACAGATTAGTTGCCATCTGTTAAGATCCGATGCTCCACACAGGAATTAGAACATGTTTTGTTCGGCTTTGACTGCAGTCCAACTTTTTTTTTTTCTCTGCTAGTGCAAAGTTTAAGTGATGCATGCATGTAATTTCATGAAAGATTCATTTGCATTTCATCTGTGCCCAAAATATATTTTGCTTTCCGTGTTCAATAAATATTAGATATTTGCCCCGGTAGTTTATAGATATCATAGAGAAAACTGAATGGTAAATGTTCTGCTTCACAGATGTCTTTCTAAAATTCTCGGCACATTCATTAATGTGTTTTTATTTTCAGTTCATATCTTCTCCCTCTAAACGTCCTGATGAGAAGATTTGTATTCTCAACCTGGCATGTACTGTAAAAAAAAATATTTGTGGTCTCATGGTCAAAATTTTAGAGACGAGCGAATCTTTTGAAATTCTTATTCACAAACTTCATCAAAAGTTTTCAGAAAAAAATTTGATTAATGGGAATCAAAAGAACTGCAAAGACTCCAATTGAACCAAAAAGACGTGAATAAAATTCTGAAGGTCTCCAACCCATTTCATGCTTTTTAACACAAACACAGCCTTAGTAAAGTTAGTGACCTCAACATATACATAGCGATGGGCAATGGAAGGTAAGCGGTGGTAACCAACAGCCTGTTTAATAACACATTGCACTGTTGGACTGTTAATAATTTTTTTAAATGATCCATTTTTGGAGGTAGTGCTGTGCCAGTAGTCATACACCTGCGCAGTGTAAGGAGGAAAAAGCCATGCCTTTTTCAACAATTGGTTGTCTTAAAATTATCTCCTTTTTGGAGAGTAGCAACAGCTTTTTTTTTTTTTTTTTTTGAGTAATGAAGCAATGGCTTTTTAACAAGCCATCCAATAATGATCCTTTTTTTTAGGAGCAAGAACAGGTTTACTGTTTGAAAAGCAAAGAAGCAATGGCTTTAAGTCCAAAAACTATTCTTTTTTGGATCAGTTTCAGGTTTATTATCTATCTATTTATGAAACCTCTGCAAGGTATATGGTTTCCAGAAGCAGTACACTATAGATATAGAACACAATGGACCCGCAGTAGATTTGTTGCAGCAGCAGCAGCACAGTATAGAATGTGATGGAAAGGCAAAGAGATATTTGGCTGTGTAGGGCCTGCATTGGCAACCCCAGAAGCAGCAGCGGAACAATATAGGTCTAGAACACAATGGACAGGCAGGTAAAGTTGGTGCAAATTTATTTGCATGTCCTATTCTGTTGACCACGGCTGAGAAAAGGAGGACCGCCTCTTACCTGACAACGTATGCTTTAATTTTTTTTAATTTGCCGGCCTGGCATGATGTGATCATTGTAGTGTGACACACATGTGACGTCGTGCCAGAACGGATAATAAAAAAAGCAGTGGATGCTGGCAGGTAATAGGCCGTGCTCCCTCTCCAATTCAGCGGCCATAGACCACTGCCACAGCCGATGGAATGGGATGTGGAAAAAAATTTACACCAACACTACAGGCAGGAGATGTGTGGCTGTCTGGAGGCAGCAGCAACAACACATTATATAACATAATGGATATCCCGGAATGTGCAGCTGTGTAGGGCCAACACTGACAATAGTAGCACAGTATAGAAAAAAAAATATGGACAGGTAGGACATACTCCGCTGAGTTGGGGAGGCTGCGCTTGGGGCAGCAGAACAGAAGATAGTGAACAAGTAAGAATATGGAATTGGCTGTAGGTGAATGAAAATCCTTATTCACCCATTCTTGATTCTTTTTGCCAAATGAGAATGTAGCCTGCTTTGACATGAGAAAGCCACCTGCCACGCGGAATATCTGTCTAGGCATCTTATCTTGGCTTTGTTGATGCACAGGTTGGCTCAGTGGCTGATAAAACATCCCGTCAGCTATGTCATATATATTGTATATACTGTAAACACTGTTGCTGCTTCAGCTATTTGTTGCGGTAGAATTGGCACAGACAGTAGAACTTTGTGAGCAATTGTGAGTTTTCTGGTCAGAACATGCGGTTGGCAGGTATAGCACTTGCAATAGATTCGCCAAAGAGGGAGCAAAGCTTATCCTGGTATTACAGCAATTTTGAATCGATTTCGGAAGCTGCCAAAAAAATCCCCCATGTTCTTTTATTGCAATCTTCACTCAGCAACATCCACTGCTGCTTTGTTTCTGGAAAACACCCATGGAGTCAAAATCGTAAAAAACTGTTATAGAAAATTGTGTTCTCCAGGATGCCTTTTGTATAACAGTACTTCTAAGCTGTACGGCAAGACTCGGGAGGAACGGATCGCTATTTGCAGATAGCGTACCATCCCTCTCAAGTCTTGCCGTATGGCTAAGCAGTACTGTACAGCGACATATGGGGTATTTCTACATTCAGGAGAAATTGTGGGACAAATTTTGAAGCAATTTTTTTTTTTTTTTTTTACCCATTTTCCAGGGTAAGGGTGGGGCTAAGGCTATGTTCACACGTTCAGGATTATTTTCAGAAATTTCGTGAGAAAAACCGGACATTTTCCCAGGAAATCCGGATGCGTTTTTATCGCTTTTTTTGCGCGTTTTTTACCGCGTTTTTTTCCTGAACAGTCTAAGTCAATAATATAGCGGTAAATACGCAAATTTACCGCAAAATGAATGAACATGCTGCGTTTTTTACCGCGATGCGTTTTTTTCACAGAAAAAAACACACCATGTGCACATAAATTGCCGAATGCTTTCTAATCATAGGATGCTTAATGCATGCATTTTTTAAGCGGAAAACTGCTGCAAAAACGCGAAAAATTCTGAACGTGTGCACACAGCCTAAAACTGTAATTATTTTTTCTTCATTGCCCAATGGTATAACATTCTGTGACCCACCTCTGGTGTCAGTATGATCATTGCACCCGTTGGTGAATTCATTGAGACATGTAGTTTGTAAAATGTGGTCTCTTATGGGGGGTTCTGCTGTTGTGGCACCTCAGAAGCTCTGACAATATGACATGGCACGCTCAAACCAGTCCAGCAAAATATGAACTTGAATATGGCGCTTCTTCCCTTCTTAGCTTGCACTGTGCCTCAAAAGTAGTTTTTAACCACATATGGGGTATTGGCGTACTCATGAGAAATTGTACAACACATTTTGGGGTCCAATTTCTCCTGCTGTCCTTGTGAAAATAAAAAATTGGGGCTACAATAAAATTTTTGTGGGCAAAATTGGATTTTTTTTATTTTCACGGCTCTACGTTATAAACTTATGTGAAGCACCTGGGGGTTTAAGGTGCTCACCACACATCTAGATGAGTTCCCTCAGGGGTCTAGTTTCCCAAATGTTGTCACTTGTGGTGGGTTTTCACTGTTTAGGCAAACTCAGGGGCTCTCCAAATGGGACATGGCGTCCACTAATTATACTAGCAAATTTTACATTCAAAAAGTCAAATGATGCTCCTTCCTTTCCGAGCCCCTGCGGTGTGCCCAAACAGTGGTTTTTCCCCACATATGGAGTATCGGTATGCTCAGGAGAAATTTCACAACAAATTTTGGGGTTCATTTTTTTCTGTTACCGTTGCGAAAATATATAAAAAAAATTGGGCCTAAAGTAAAATTTTTGTGAGAATTTTTTTTTTTTCCATCCACATTCCAAAAATTCCTGTGAAGCACCTGATGGGTTAATAAACTTCTTGAATGTGGTTTTGAGTACCTTGAGGGGCGCAGTTTTTAGAATGGTGTCACTTTTCAGTATTTTCTGTCACATAGACCCTTCACAAATGAAATGACTTCACAAATGTGAGGTGGTCCCTAAAAAAAATGGTTTTGTAAATTTAGTTGGAAAAATGAGAAATCGCTGGTCAACTTTTAACCCTTTTAACTTTCTAACAAAAAAAATTGTTTCAAAAATTGTGCTGATGTAAAGTAGACATGTGGGAAATGTTATTTATTAACTATTTTGTGTGACATATTTCTCTGATTTAAGGGCATAAAAAATAAAAATTTGAAAATTGGAACATTTTCAAAATTTTCCATTTTGTTCTTAAATAAATGCAAGTCATATCGAAGAAATTTTACCACTATCATAAAGTACAATATGTCAAGAAAAAACATTCTCAGAATCACCAGGATTCGTTGAAGTGTTCCAAAGTTATTACCTCATAAAGTGACAGTGGTCAGAATTGTAAAAACTGGTCATTGACGTGTAACCTTGTGGTGTAAAAGGGTTAAAGGAGTTTTGTAGTACAATATAACAATTATTGGCCAGGGAGTCACAGATGATGGCTCCAGTGTAGTCAAGAGAGGTGTGTGTTTATTACTAGGGACAGAAAAATGCACAGAATGACACTGTGATCCAGTTAAAGGGAATCTGTCACCCTAAATTGGCGGGATATTTAAATGATGGCAGTCAGGTCAGATGGGCGGTGTTTTGGGTACTTGCCTTAACATGTTGTTCGCCGCTGTCTCCATTATTTCTGAGAATTGTAGTCGTTGCCCTCCATATAACGCGCCTGCGCATTGCAATCTTGAATTGCGCACACACAGGATGCTTTGCCCGCAGATTGCAATGCGCAGGCGCGTTATATGGAGGGCAACAGATTTTCTGTGCGGAATTGCTGCAGATCCGCAAGTGTTTGAGCAACTAATGTTATTCATTGGAAAAAAAATGCTGTGCACATGCTGCGGAAAATTCCGCACGGAATCCGCAGCATTTAGTTTTCCGCAGCATGTCAATTCTTTTTGCGGATCCGCTGTGAAAGTGGGCTAGCATGGAAGAACCTGCTCCCACTGAAACAAAGGTTATTTTCTCTAGCAGCCATTGTTTCAAGGGTTCATATTCTCTCCATAGTGAGTGCTGATTGCCAATATAGCAAGTTCATTGGCGCTCATTTGCTTTCATTCCCGTGGAGCGATCAATGGCAAAATATGCACAGACTATCGTTCATACAATTTTTTTTACACCTGTACATGGGCCGATGTACTGATGACATGAAAGATGTCACTTTGTGACTGCACACTTGTTCATTTTCACAGCGTGTGCAATTAAGATTGTCCGGTGTTGGTGGCAGGATTTGGTGGTCATGTGACCACAAGTATACTATATACATACAGTTGTGCTCAAAAGTTTACATACCCGGCATAATTTTTGCATTCTTGGCCTTTTTTCAGAGAATATGAATGACAACACCAAAACTTTTTCTACACTCATGGTTAGTGGTTGGGTGAAGCCGTTTATTGTCTCACTACTGTGTTTTCTCTTTTTAAATCATAATGACTTCTGTCCACATTCCAACTAGACATGTGCACCTATTTCAAGGCTATGCATGTCTAGTTGGAATGTGTCCGAGAGAATGCATATCGCATACTTGCGGTCACATGACTGTCTGCTCTCGGTGCCGGTAAATCCTTAATTGCGTACTGTGAGCATTCACAAGTCTGCAGTCACATACCGTGACGAACCTGGACAATCCCTTTAAGTTACAGTCTGTACATTAAACTGGGAGGTAGAGAAAATGATATTTTGTAACAAAACTAATATTGTATATACTTAAAAACCACACAGCACAAAGCGCACTACTGACTACCACCCTGTCCTCTATGAGCCTAATTACTGTTGTCAACCATCGAGGCTGTGAACACAAACGAACAGTGAATTATCTGTAGCACCACTGCTCAAAACTTTCAAATAATACCACTCGCTGTGAGATCTCATTTACATGCCACAGAGATGCAGGAAAGTAATACCTATGGAAATAAGAACGGCAAAATGGCAAACCTTTCATTACGAGAGAAAAAGAACATTTTCTTGGAAAAAGAAAAAAGTCAAAACCAGCCTTTTAAGGAAAAGTAGGCTTGCTTAATTTGTAGACTTTGACATACTTTTGACTTTCATTGTATAAAGAAACCAAAATCCGAATACATCTATTAAAATCACTACACATAAGTCTGCCATCCGCATAAAAATCTTAAAACTGTATTGCAATTGGGTTTAAGCAATTTCAACAGCCATTCTTGAAGTTAGGTACTGTCACACTAAACGAGATCACTAACGAGATCGCTAATGCGCCTTCGATTTTATGACGCAGCAGCGATCTCGTTAGCGACGCAGCTGTGTGTGACATGTAGCAGCGATGTGGCCCCTGCTGAGATGTCGCTGATCGCTTATGAACGTTCTGAGCTGTTTTTTGGTCGTTGGTGTCCCGCTGGTGAGCCTGAATCGCTGAGTGTGACACCCTTTATGAACGACTTCACCAGCGTCGCAGGTGGGACTAGGTTTTCCCAACGACCGCAGAGGTCGTTATACAGATCGCTGATGAGATGTGTTTGGAATCTAACTAGCGATCATATAGCGATCGCATTAGCGATCTCGCCAGGTCGTGTCGTTGTCGTGATCGCTAGTGCGATCGCTAAGTGTGACAGTGCCTTTAGTAAGATGTTCCTTTATAGACAAAAGATAACTTCCTCCTCACCGTCTCTCTGCTATAAGGATCTGCTGTGATCTAGTAAAGATATGAGTGACACAGTTCCTGCTATGTCACCTTTACAAACCCTTTTGTTTTATTGTTCATTTGCTTCCTAAATGCAAAATTAGGCAACTTTCTGAATAGTCTTCATTGAAAAGTGTCTAACATTTTGCTGCTGCAGTGCCTGTAAAGTCCTGTATTCAATTAAGTTCTTTTACAAAAATGTTACAAATCACTCAGAGCTCCTGACAACTCTGTTTATTCAGTATTCAAGAGAGTAGAGGAGGGTTGAGGATGGGTTGTATAAAGTTCTCCACAGTATAGACCAGAGGGAAAATCAGGTTATAGAATAGGAGGGAAAAACATGAAGAGAAAATGGGTGCAGGATAGAAGCTGTGCTGATATATGTTCCTTTATATACACACACACACAGCTCACATCCAGCCTGTATTACTGAGCTTGAAACTCCTTCAAGAAAGAAATCTAAATCAAGCATCAGGCTGCAAAGTTCATATCAGGGGGTCTGAAATCAATTTTTTTTTACTAATTTTATTAACTAAAGGTAACCATAGCCTTTAAAGGGAACCTCCTAACCAAGGCCAAATGAATCATGCACTAAATAGTACATGGCAATGCCGACAACAGATTACCAAGGTAACAAAACTACAGCTTTGCAAAATGATAATGGAACCGATACAATTTATAAAAACAGACAGATACATTATAAAAAGTAATAAATTGTAAACTTGATTTCAGTGGAGTCATTTGCTGTAAGATGTACGAAGCTTCACATCAATGTATCGATTCACAGATTTAATTACAAGCAAAAGGTCCTTGTCGAACCTATTTTAGGTGAGAAATATATGGATTTCAATATTCACTTGAAAGAAGCAGCTGTATTATTATCTCTACATAATTGTGCTTACGCCAGCCTTCAATTTTCTTTTTTGTTCTGTACTGCAAAATTGCTTAAAAAATGGCTTCATACTTATTCTGTAAAAATTGTCAAAATATTCTGAAAGCACTTAGGCACCAAAATAGTTGTTAAATGGCATGTGGGCACTGTGCACAGTTAGCTCAGGTGAATCTTACTTTTTCACTTTGTATTTCTAAATATATTTTATAGTTTTATGGCACTGTTGAAATGTGAATTTGGGTCTTTGGTAACTCGGTGAGTCAACATGGCCATTTTAACTATTTTTTTAGAAGACCTTTTTACCATGTAATTTAGAACCCCTATAAAATGACCACAAGACAGCTCGCCTAAAGCTTGTCGGAAAGGCTTGAGCATAGCACAGCTTAAATGCCAGTGAGCCAGCCTGATCCCACTTTGTTAGGGCTCATTCACACATCCGAGAAAAACTGACTGATTATCAAAGTTTGGTGGAAGTGACATCCGTTTTTACTTGTACACAGAAAGATTAAAACAAAAAAGTTTATCCGCCTTCTCCTTTCTGAAACTCCATGAAAATCAGACTGCACTCGGATGTCATTAGAGTGTAGTCTGATTTTTTTTTTTTTTTTCTCTGACCCATTGACTTGCATTGCCGATTTTTATCTGACACTAGGATCAAAATATGTCATATATATAGTGTCAAAGGTAAGTACTAAAACACGGAAAGCACTCGTACATGAAAATCGGACGTGTGAATGAGCTCTTAAGAGGAGGGTCAATTCACCACAGTAATGCCATCACTGTTTTAAGCTACACAGGTTACATGCATACGTCTGTGTATATTTTTACATTCGTACAAAATGTTTTTCTCACGTGTCATCAGATTTTCAGCATTTTTTTCTCATCTATTTTTAAAAGCTGAAGCCGCTAAACTCCGTGAACTTTTATTTATCCGTTCACTCTTCGCAATGGATCAGTTAGAAACCGACGGAACAGATGGATATAAAAAGTCTGTTCCGTGTTTCATCCGGATCACCATCAATAGTAGAGACCGATGCACGCAAAATGGATGGGAACAGAACGTGCGCAGAGTTTCTAGGATCGGGCACAAGGATCCGTTTTTATAACTGATGTGTGCATGGATCAATAAACTCCACGGGACTGTGTGGCGTTCCAGAAAAAAAATGCGCTGCACCCGGTTGTGTGAATGCAGAGTCTTGGAGATGCCAGGGCTGGCAGTGGCCTGCCTTCATGTAATGCAATCAGGTTTACCAAACAGATGTACTGATGCCTTTATTTTCACACCGTTTTTGGAGGAATTTTTATTGTCAGCGGATAAGGTCCAAAATTCTCAAAAATGCTTGGAAAACTTTTCCTATTTCTATGGGAAATCCACTTTGCTGTTCTCAAGAGGAGCTTGCGTATATATATATTTTTTTCATGAAGAGACTTTGAAAAACACCTGGTTTGAAAAAACCCAAACGCGTCCAAAATAATAATAATAATAATAAAAAAAAAGCTTCTAAAAAAAACAAAAACAAAAGTGGCTTTTCCAAATATGGCTTCTGCTTGGAAAATTAAACACACTAATACCAAGATAATAGTAAATGGGCACTTCTACTAAATTGTAACACCAAAACGAACCAT
>VIAB01002215.1:168102-180641 GCA_009801035.1 Oophaga pumilio | reverse complement strand
TGAGAAGGTGTGTCCAAACTTTTGTTCTGTACTGTATATATAATACAGTACATGTATAGATAAACATTTAACAAATTCTATGTTAAATGCAGAAACACTTTTTTCTAATCAGGTACTGTTCATTCGATTGGAGATACCGTGAGAATCGTACTGGCGGCAGAGGTCGGCTTGTTGTCTCGCAATATTCAAATCGACACTGACACACCCTGCTCTGGTAGCATTATGGTGGGCCAACATACAAGTGATCTTGGGGAGAAATACTTTGGTATGTGAAAAGTTACTTTCCTATGAAAAATATTTTTTAGTACGTTTCAAGTCATTACTGAGGTTAATAAACATTAAAAATATTGCTATCCAGTTTACCGCATGAAAAAAAGAATGTTTTCTCTTCATTACCAACTGTTGGTGGCCACTAGGGTCGATCAAAAAGATCCCAAAGACCTGGTCCAGTGGCCACGTCAGTAGTCGGTTGTCACTGAATCAGAACCTTGCAAACCTTCTCCTACCTGCCGACATCCCCAGCGTCTCTTCTAATTAGTAGCCCCGGCGTAAAGTCTTGCCGGCGTCACACTGCAATGATGACATCGTGATTGGATCTGTTAATTAAGAAAGGTGCTTACGATATGGTCATATAGGAAGAGGTTTGCAGGGCTCTAGACTGCTAGCCCAAAAAAAAATCAATACACTTATGTTTTGCTGCCACTTCAAGGTCACCTAACTTGTTAATATTTTCTTATTTTTCTTTTGTTTTTATTTTTGTCGAAAATGTGTAGCCTGTAACAACAATATTTTATTTTACTTTAGGGTCTTTGGAGTTTTCAAATGTTGAAATTTCAAATTTTGGCACCTCTTCATTTCCATCAATCAACTTTATCAACACCTCACAAAGTTCTTCGATATCACATTCAAGCATTCACCACAGCTGTGGATGTGGTATAAGAGCAACCAACAGCACAAATATTAGGTTACATGCCAATATATTATATAACAGCGTTGGACATGGGGTTCACCTTGATGGAGGGAACCATGTTGTCACTGATAACCTTCTTGTCTTAATGCAGCAACCCAAAACCCAAGTGGAATGGGTGACGGGCATGAAGATCAATCCACCAACCGACGTTTTCTTGTCTGGAAACTCGGTGGCTGGATCGGAACGGATTGCTTATCACGTACCAGGCAAAGGATGTCATTTTGAAAAAAGGTTATGGCAGGAGAATGTAGCCCATTCCAGCCTTCATGGAATTCACGTCTACTGGGAAGACGACCTTAAGAACTGCACAAAAATATCTGGATTTCTGTCTTATAAGAACTATGACTATGGTCTTTTCTTTCACGTGAAAGGCAGTGCAGTGGTGGAAGATGTGACTCTTATAGATAATCGGATTGGCCTTTTACCAATTGTTTCCCAACATTCTTCTTTTAATTCCTTAAATCAATACATATCACTCCACAACTCAGTATTAGTGGCCACCAGCTCATCATTTGACTGCTTACGGGACAGAATTAAGCCTTTTTCTGCCAATGTTACTCAAAAAGACCGAGCTCCATCTTCTCCTTACGGTGGACGGGTTGGCATTCTTTGGCCAATGTTTACTGAAAGGCCCAGACGATGGCCGGATTACCCATGGCACATGCTAGCAGCTGAAGGAACCGTCTCCGGTATCATGAAATTACAAGGTCAGTCAAGCTTTTACTTTGGATATTTTTGGAACAAAAAAATGAAATTGCTCTGTATTAAAAATGAATCAGCTGGAAAATAATGAAAATGCCACAGCCTAATGATACTTCTAGTTAACACTACTGCCCAATTTGGGCCATTTGTTCCAAGTTGTTACCAATGGCAGTATGCACATATGACAACCAATTTACAAGACCAAAAACAGGGTGAGGAAAATATCAATGATGGTTGTGACCATCAACCCTGTGAGCTACAGTTGCTGGTTAAGCTTCCCTTTAGTGTCTTCTTTTGATCTTAGAATACCTGCCAAACAAAACATTGGATTTAATTTTAGTTATTTTATTAGGGTACTGACCCACTTTAGGACAGTATCTTCCCTGGAGAGCAAAACATTAAACTAGGCATAGTGTTCCCCTAATTTTGATGTCCATAACACACATCATGTAAGGGTTATCTTCATGATGATGCCCCTGAAACTGGATACTTTAGAACGTGAAGTCATTCTAATATTAGGTATATTTGCGTTATATAATTAAAACTCTACATTTTCCATTAATCCCATCAGATGTTACATTTTCTGGATTTAAGAAGAGCTGCTACAGTGATGACTTTGATACTTGCATCATGACTATTCCTGGAAACATGGCCATAACCTGTCCAATCACAGCCGACAGGATCAAGATGTCGGACATAAGATCTGACCACATCTTCTACTTCCATCCACAGGACAGGTGTCGTACAAATTTACTTTTTATCACTTTGTGCTGTTTTACATGACCTTATACTTTTCGTTTTGCCTCCCTTAATCCTATAACTACTGTAATACTACAATGGTGCCCACTCTGCCTTCCTGCTACTTGGAAAACACATGAAATTAAAAGCAAGAAATTTATTACATGAGCTTAGAACTGAGCGAAATTGCAATTTCACTGACAATTGCGATTAAAGAAAATGTTGGCCAAGGACAAGATGACTTTCAAAGGAGTATCCTTCAATTTCACTTTGACCCTTTCGTGTGAAATTTTTCTCCTTTTATTGCAATTTTCTCCATTTCTTGCCATACATCTCTATTTTGCGGATTTAAACACATATATAGCAGAGCTGAACCTTTTATGTGCACATCATGCTCCGTTACATCTGCAATCCATAAACACAATTAAAAAGAATAACTTAAGCTTACAGCAGCCATTGTTCTTTGTTATGGGGGCATCATTTAGTCACAGGGTCACCCGGTCTTTGAAAAAATGCATAGTCTGGCCTCTCTTCTACTCTTTCCTCCTCTCTCTCTCCTATGTATTATATCAGTAAGTATTAGGGTAAGTCAGTAGGTTGTGCTTACCACACATCAGTGCCATTTTTCACTGCTCCCTCGGTATTTTTTTTATATGAACCCTGTCACCAGATTTCCCCAATATAAAGTACAGACTCCACCTTTAAGTCCTCTTTTACAGCATTCTATTATATATATAAACCCCCAATCACCTCTGCATAGCACAAAAAAGACCTTTTATTACACCCATAGAAGGTACGGTCCAGTCCGATGGGCATCTCTGATTTTCATCCGGTGCCTCCTCTCTACCTACAGTCACCGTTTTCCTTTCCTCCTTCATATGGCTGAATTGTCCTACATCATACTCAGTATCCCCCAATCACTCTTTTGTGCAGGTGCACTCCTCCTTGTCCTGCCGAGGGCAGAGCAAAGTACTGTAATGCCCCGGGAAAGATCAAAGAGCGCCGATGACCGGAAAGAAAAGATGGCACATCTGCACCACAGTATTTTGCTCTGCCCTGTTCCTGATAACGTCACTTGGGCAGGGGATTAAAACCCACTTACTTCCTGCCCCAATTCCTTATATTCTTGGTTGCTTCTGCCTCTGAGCCTCCAACTCTTTGCCTGGTTCCTGGTCCCGCTTCTATTGTCTCTGCATGGCCTCATCTGTGACAATGGCTCATGTCTTCTTCCTGGTACTGCTACCATCTCAACTTGAAATAGTCTTTGAACTTTGCATCAACCACTTCTTTACTTGATGGTTTCTCTACTGTGGTTACCAGAAATTGAAGACTTTTTCAGGTAAAGCAAATTAGAAATTTCTTTCCACAGTGACCATAAATCTTAATGAGATGTTAAAGACAGGGATTTCCTTAAGGGGGTTATTCCAAAATTCTCAAGTTACTCCCAGTATGGTATAGGAGATAACTTGCAGATTAACGGGGATCCAACCACTGGAACTCCCAACAATTCTGAGTTTGAGGCTCAGTAACCCGAGAACAGGGCACTGCAGCCCCAGAGAAGTGCATGCTTCTTCCAGACCCATTTGCACCCATTAGAGCCTAGTCCATTGACTTTTGTCTCATTGCTCAAAATCACCCATTTCTAATCTTCTACTGTCCACTTTTCGTGCATTTTTTACAAACTCGAGCCGACGTTCTTATGATGAGATAGCCGAGATGATTGTCTATAAAATGATGGTAGTCTCCTGTTTGAAGCAATTAGTGCATGGTGAGATGTGGAGCCTGAAAGTCAAAAGTTCGAAACATTGTTACCCTTTTGCTCGTCAGTGAAAGTGGGGTAAATCTCATGAGGATACACTTTAACCAAGGAGTAATATGGACATTTTGCAGTTTCATATCAAAATATGAAACAACAATTTACCAAAAGGGTTCCGGCAATTACATAGTCTTCTCATTCCATTTCAGAACCACGAGTTGCCCATTATCTGCTGAATGTTCTGGAGCACAAGCAGCGCTATTCAAAGATCTGGATGGCAGTTTTCTAGGTCGCGGTCCTACTGTCACTGTGTTTCCCATTTCAGAACTTGACGTTGTACATCCCTGTTACAATATTGGTAAGTAAATACTCTTGAAAGGTGATTTTCCACTCATGTCTTCAACGTACAATTTACATGTTAATAGGTCTATGCTAATATATTGCCAATGGCACCCTCTTAAAACAGTCTGGGTGCGAATTTGGACTTGTTAGAGTAGCCTGATCTACTCCACAGGACACCTTTTCAGATCATGTTCAGTAGGTATGGCTGGAGAGCACCCAGACAACACACAAGTGTCTGGTCAACATGGCTCTGAGGAAAGTCCCAAAGTCATCTTCATTAATTTATACCAAGCAGCTCAAAAAGTTCAAACCTTGTGCATGTTTATGAAGTGATACACATACAGTAGTAAATTCCAGTAAATTAGCAGGAATAATAGTTTTTAAGAAGATCAAAAAAGTCATGGTCACTTGGAGTACTGTCAACCCATCTGTCAATTGTCTTAAGGTCAAAAAGTCACAGTCTCTTGGAGTACTGTCAATATATTTGCACTCATGTCTGCAAATCTATGTTGTTAACCTGTGGATTACAAATTTCATCAAGCATTACAGATTAGCAGATTAATATAAGAAGTCAAATAATCTTTACTCTTCTAATGGTTCATTTAAAATTACCTTCAGGGTGACATAACACTTTGAAGAGAGATTCTACTTGAGAACCAACAAAAAACAGACGATAACTCCATTATTTCCTTACTCCAAAGTTTGGGGTCATGGAGAAATGTCAACAGTGACTTCCCAGACCAAGCACACTCGAATTGACACTCAACTGGCATTGGTCGAAAATGATCCTATTTAGAGAATAGTGGGTTGTCATCATTATATATTCTATTTATGAGATCTATCCCTTTTCAATACACTATGTCTTTATCAATGGTGTCTGGCCACCACAATCATCATATCTACCACTAGTGGTCTACAAATCATTAGACCCAACAGTGGAAGAGTTAAGGGAGATGCCATTATCGGGAAGCGATGGATCAGAAATGAAATCGGTTTGTGGGTATGCGTCTCCGTAGACTCCATTTTCAATAATCAGGCATTCCTACGCCTCCCGAAGAAGCTGAGCGAAACGCGCGTCGGGGCAGAGGGACATCCGAGGTTACACCACCAGCTTTCTAGTGGTATGCATTCATGATTGCGCAATTGATTTGTATTACGGATCTATGCTTTTGACTATTAGTTAAGGGAATAATTAGGCAGCGCAGTTTATGTTGATAGATGCCTGGATAGGCAGTCTTGATTGTTTATGTACTGCAGCTGTTTAACCCTTTCTTGAAAATATAAGCAGGATCATATAGCTCTGTGCCTATTATGTCATTGCATTTATAGCTGAATGTGGTAGTTTCCTATAGAAAATTGGTCCCTCTATTACATATCTTTGCACCTTATTGTTAACTTTTTTAATAATTGTAATAAAAGTTAAATTTTATTTTTTAATATACCATTGTGTGGTACCATCTTTTACTGATTGGTTTCCATAAAAGTGTGTAATACCCTTAATATATGTGGTTTCCAGCATACGGTAGATTTCTCTCGTTGCATCTATATTTCAGGTTGCCATTTAACGTCCTGTATTTTCTGATATCCTTGCTGAAATTCAACGCTTTTCTAGTCTGTAGCTGTAAGAACTTCAAATAGCATTATTGGGATCTTACTTTTTTTTTTATTTTTCATCCTGAGCGTCTCCATTCTTCAGGACTGACAGGACGGCGGAGATACAGATACAACTGGAAGGCTGACAGAAGACGCGTCTGCCTGTATCTAAGCCTGAATATGCCATTTTCTAGTAGCCCGAGGGAGAATCTCATTTTCTTTCCTAGGCAATTATAAGCCTCAAAGACTGAAACTAGGTATATGTCTCTTTAATCTCCGCAGAAATTTATGTTCTCGCTTTCGACCGCTGATGTCCTGGGTTCTGCAGCCTTCTAATGTAAAATACTGCCAGGAATCTAAGACAAAAAAAAATGACAAAAGCAGCAGAAAATGGCTCCGAGTCTGTTATTTCTCTGACGCCGAGGTTACATAGACAATCTGTTTATAATACTGGAGATAACATGTCATTCTCAAGGCAGAGTAATGGCGCTCTACCTAGACTTTGTACCGTGTAAGAAAGAAGATTAATCCAAATACTGTGCTCTACACAAACCAGATTTTTATCTTTTTTGTAACACATGTTGCAAATAAAAACAGATTGTAATAGGAAATATTGGAAAATATATACAATATATAGACAAAAGTATGTGCCCCCTCCTGAGTACACCGCTGAGTACACGCTTTCCTGACCTCCCCATCTACATCCATAGATATTAACATGGAGTCGCCCGTCTGCAGATATAAGAGCTCCTGCTCTTCTGGGAAAGATTTCTACAAGATTTTAAACTTGTCTGTGGGAATTTTTGCCCTTCATCCAGAAGAACATTTGTGGGGTCAGACCCTGATGTTGGGGAAGCTGGGTTCACAATCTCCATTATTGGTGTTGAATAGGGCTGAGGTCCGGGCTCTGTGTGGCCGCTCATATTCTCCCCCTTCCATGTCTGTATGGATCTTATACACTGGGCACAGTCATGGGGAACGGAAAAGGGTCTTCTCCAAACTGTTCCCACAAAACTGAAGCTACAATTGTCCTCAATGTCTTGTGCTGAAGATTAAGATTTCCCATTATTGGAGCTAAGGGCCCAATGCCGACCCCTGATAGCAAGCTCATATTATTATCTTCCTCCACCATCTGTACAGGGGGCATAATGCAGTCAAGGGGGAACATCCTCCAGGAATCACCAAATCCAGACTCCTCCATCAGACGCAGATAGAGAAGTGTGATCTGTCACTGCACCGAACACGTCTCCTTCAGAGTCCAGTGGTGGCGGCTTTACACCACTCCATCTGACACTCGACATTTTGCTTGGTGATGCTCGGCCATGAAGCTACCGGGGGGAGCAGTATTTGTGCTCATACCAGAGGAGGTCTGTACTCTGCAGATATTGGGACAGCAGAGCATTGGTGGCTTTTCTGCCCTCTGCTCTTCAGCACTCGGCTTCCCGCTCTGTAACTAGGCTGGATGTTATGCACCAGCGACAATGAGGCTAAATGATAAAGGTTGCCCAGACCTCTTAATTCGATATTTTTCTCTTTGCAGTGTGTATACAGTCACTGCAAAAGTATTCAACCCCTCAAAAAGTTGACATATTTGTCTGCATTGCAGATAACACACAGATTTTTGCAGAGACCATTTTTGTTGGAATCCCAAATTTAATAGGTAAAAAGATAGATAAGACGAGAGGTCATGAATGAGGGAAACTAAATATAGCACCCTACAAAGCAACTGCTTTATGCAATTTTATCCGTGTATTAAAGACACAGAGGTAATTAAATAAATTAGTGTCGCTGCAGGAAGCAAATTGTACAATTGCAAATTCCGTTTAGTAGCAAAATGTGCAACCTTTGTGCTGTTTGCAGTAAAACAATGTAAAAAGCTCAACACAAAATGCAACTTTTACTGACTACTGCAGTCTCAGAACTATTTATCATCTTCTTGACAAACATATTTAATACTTAGTAGAGCCCCTTATGGCTGTTATAACCTGCTGCAAATGTGTTCCATAGCCAGACACCAGTTTCTTGCAACATTTCTTAGGAATCTTGACCCATTCCTGGTGGCTTCCAGGTCACCAATATTCTTGATGGCTCTGTGCTCCGCAACTGCTTTCAACAGTACCAGCATCCTGAGGATGCCCCTTTTGGCTGTTATGACCTGATGCAAATGTGTTGCATAACCAGACACCAGTTTCTAGCAACATTTCTTAGGAATCTTTACCCATTCCTGGTGGCTTCCAGGTCACCAATATTCTTGATGGCTCTGTGCTCCGCAACTGCTTTCAACAGTACCAGCATCCTGAGGATGCCCCTTTTGGCTGTTATGACCTGCTGCAAATGTGTTGCATAACCAGACACCAGTTTCTAGCAACATTCCCTTGGAATCTTTACCCATTCCTGGTGGCTTTCCGGTCACTAATATTTTTGGTGTTTCTGTGCTCCGCAAAAGCTTTCAACAGTATCAGTGTACTGAAGATGCCCCTTTTGGCTGTTAAGACCTGCTGCAAATGTGTTCCATAACCAGACACCAGCTTCTGGGAATATTCCTTAGGAATCTTTACCCATTCCTGATGGCTTCCAGGTCACTAATATTCTTGATGGCTCTGTACTCTGCAACAGCTTTTGACATTACCAGTATCCTGAGGATGCCCCTTTTGGCTGTTATGACCTGCTGCAAATGTGTTGCATAACCAGACACCAGCGTTTGGCAGCATTCCCGAGGAATCTTTGGCCATTCCTGGTCGCTTCCAGCCAGGTCACTAATATTTTTGGTGTTTCTATGCTCCACAACAGCTTTCAACAGCACCAGCGTCCTAAGAATGCCAATACTGTACTTTAAACAGTGTTGCATCAAAATCGATGCAACCCAATTCCCGGACCGACCCATCTGGCATTTTCCTGATTTGCCCAATGACCAGTCCGGTCCTGATAGATGAATAGACTGATTTCAATATTTTTATTCCGATCCATTTCATTCACTTACTTTTCTATATACAGCATTTTTCAAAGTGTTTTCAGATCAACCAGGGTCAAAATTCCAAGTTCTATCTTTGTTTTCTTATTTATATTCCATGTCAATAACTGCCTCATCTAAAACATCCATGACAATATCCGTAACATATTTCTTCAAAGTAACAAGGCACCTCGGATCTGACCTTTGCTACCGAATCCGAGATTTTCACTAAGATTTGGAGGTTCCTGCAGTCTTATTTTTATCTTCTTTCCCACATGAGGAAGATCTTCAAAGGGTCCAAAATTAGACACAAGAAAAGCTCTGAAAATTATTTGCAGGGTTATTGTAAGAAGAAATTGGAAGCATTTCATCATATTCTTCTTTTCCAAATATTAGCATTTAATGAGATACACATTTCCTTCATTTATTTTGAGTTTTCTCCAAGCCTGGCAAATACCAAAAACTCCAGTGTTATCGTAGGATAGGGACGCTGTTGGTTTGTTTTCTTTTCATTCTTTCTGTTTTGATTACGAGTTTTTTTTGGAAATCCGTCTGTTTTTGCACTGAAGGAGCCGCACTAATAAGATGGGACTTTAGGAGGAGGTAGAACAATCATACAAAATGTCTGCAGATCTTACAGAGATAGACAGCTGTATTTCAAACAGGATATTGAGGCAGCCAGATTCCCAAGAACAACGGGATTTCATTCATGCATACTTTACGAAAAGAATTTTGCCAACTCGCAGTGATGGGACGCATGTTTCTCAGTAGGTTCAAGTGGGGTCAAGGCAAAGATCTTACAATATTGTCTTCGTTACCATCCCACTGAGAACATGCCTTTATCTTTGTAATAAATGTATGGTTCAACAAACAATCTGGACCTTAGAGTGTTCGATTTTCCAATCATGAGCTGGTAGAGTTTTAACTTTGTCAAAGTGTTGATCTACATGTCCATGGTTGAGAGATATTTTTTGTTGTTGCTTCTTTAGGCTATGTTCCCATGATGAGTTTTTGGTGAGTTTTTTTATGCTGCATATTTTGGAAAAAAATGCAAGTAACCTATTGTATTTAAAGGGTCCAGAAAATCTACAACATCAAAAACTCACCAAAAGCTCATCGTGGGAACATAGTCTTAGGGTTGGCACTGGCCAAACTGGTGAACTGTAAAGTCATTCGCTAAGTCTTTTATTTACGTGCATAGAACCATCATATTTGGCAGAACTCTACAGACATTCTTATGACTGTCCCCACTGGGGCTCACAATCTACGTTCCCTATCAATATGTCTTTGGAGCGTAGGAGGAAACTGGAGTTTCCGGAGGAAGCCAACACCAACATGGAGAACGTACAAACTCCTTGCAGATGTTGTTCTTGGTGGGATTTGAACCCAAGGCCCCAGCGCAGTGCTGTGAAGCAACAGTGCTAATCACTGAGTCAGCACACTCATGATACATGATGTAGACCTCAACCTTGCTTTTCGACTTTATCTTTCTTCTTCAGATTTGTCATTTGATACTTCTATTCTAACTTCTTGGTTTTGAGCACTGGCATGCCTTTTGGTCTCATCTACTAATTTGTGGCATGCTAATTATTCATGCTTTGATAAACTATAATTTTACTTGGACCCTAATTCTTCCCTGCTCCAGACATTCCTATACACACTTGCTGCCCATTGGTAACTGAAGACCTTGATGTCCATCTTTACTTGCTAGCAATGCATTGTTGGTGAAGAATGGGAGATTCCTTAGACTCTGCACCTCCGTTTAGGAAGTACCAAACTTCATTGCGTATAAGGGGTAACCTTTTAAGATAAAAATGTATCTCAGTCTACAATCTGTCTAAAGATTTTTATGTTTTAGCAAAGCAGGTGCTACTGAGTGAGTCTCCTCCTTTCTGGGATGCTACATCAGATTAGATGGTGAGGCTTCCTTCTTGCTCCTTATGCAAGCCATCACCCTGACCAAGCCATTTCTATGCAGTTACAGATCAGGGAACATGGCTTGCATTTGCTCCTTACACAGACCAACCTCCTAACCCAGGCTTATGTCAGCCGGTGGACAAAGGGTGGAATATAGTCATTTTGCCTAATGATAAATATGAGCGGGAGGCGTTTAGCCAATTAAAAGATCCTAAAACCTACCTCAAATTGTCTTTCATTCCCAAGGCTTCCTTTTTGCAAGAACTCCAATTAATTTTGGACAGGGCTCTGGAGGATAACATCATTACTAAGAATGTCTTTGATGGCTTAGTGGTTAGGTCCCCCAGAACACCCACATTTTATTTGTTACCTAAGGTCCACAAGGATGCCCTCGATCCCCCGGGACTCCTATTGTGTCGGGTATTGGGGGCATTTGTGATCCAGTATGTTAAGTCATCGACTTTTATTTGAAACCATTGGTAGAGTCACTGCCCTCTTATATATACGTGACACAACGGACGTCCTGTCACAAGTTGACGGCATCTTTATGGACCCGTCTACTCTTCTTGTTACTGCTGACGTGGAGAGTCTCTATACTTGCATCGATCATGCACAAGGTTTGGATGCTGTTCGTCGCTTCCTGGGGGGCCTTTATGTGAGCTTATCCTCGATCTGGTCAACTATGTCCTTACCCACAATTTTTTTTGTCTTCAAGGACAATTTCTACCTTCAGAAGCGAGGCGCCATCAAGGGCGCGGCCTGTGCGCCCTTGTATGCCAATCTCTTCCTTGGCGCCTGGCAGAGACTTGTGTTCGGCGACGGGGGCCTGCAGGCCACCTCCCATGTGCTGTGCTGCTATCACTATATTGACATTTTATTTTTGTGGGATGGGACAGTTGGCCAGCTCGAGGATTTCATAAGGACTCTTAATAATAACATCTTTAATATCCATTTTACATACAGTGCCTTGTGAAAGTATTCAGCCCCCTGGAACTTTTCAACCTTTTCCCACATATGATGCTTCAAACATAAAGATACCAAATGTAAATTTTTGGTAAAGAATCAACAAGTGGACACAATTGTGAAGTTGAATGAAATTTATTGGTTATTTTAAATTTTTGTGGAAATACAAAAACTGAAAAGTGGGGCTTGTAATGTCAGTATTGTCTTTTGCTTCCTCCTCTGCCCAGGAGATGCGGTATACTCCATACACGGTCAGACACAGACAATTTTTAAAATGAACTTTCATTCGTGGGAAAACCCCTTTAATGTGACCGGCTTCCTCTGCCTGTAGACACGTCGTGCATCTGCCGCCGGGATCAGCCGAATGATTCACTGCACCTGCGTGGAATTTGCGCAGGCGCAGTGCGATGGCGTTCCACTGTTGGTACTACGCAAGAGGCTGACTGAGTGTGTGAGTGTGAATGTGTGAGTGTGTGAGTGAGTGTGTGTGTGTGTGTGAGTTTGACTGTGAGTGTGTGAGTGTGAGTATGAACCTGAGTGTGTGAGTGTGAATGTGAGTGTGTGAATGTATGAGTCTGAGTGTGTGTGTGAGTGTGTGTGGTGCGTAC
>VIAB01002215.1:15912-26424 GCA_009801035.1 Oophaga pumilio | reverse complement strand
GTGGCCAAAAGTATGCATATCGTATATTTGTGATCACATGATCGCCACTCCTGGTGGCGCCACCAAAGAATCCTCTCTGAAGTGCACACGCTATGATGATTCATGATTCTGGAGTCCCATTTAGTAACGGCAGACTTGTAGCTTTAGACTAGACAACCCCTTTAACTATTCAGATAGAAATCTATAAACTCCATAAATTGAATACATCTAAAGTAGAAACCCCTTTAAGGTGCTTAGAAGTTTCATTATTCAACAGAGCAAATGTCTACACAGAATATACAACGACAATTCAATTTTCTTATAGTTAGAACCAAACGCTCTCATCTTGGAAACCTCAATGATTTAATATGCACGATAGATATTTTTATTTTCCTGTAAGGTATAATTGGTTCTTTTTGATTGAACGCTCCATAAACATAACAGTGTAATTAAAAGAAAGGGAACACAACCATCAACTACCAAAGGAAAAACCATAAAAGCACGTATTGTTAACGCGGCCCGGGAAATTACCCCCATAACTTGAGATTGCCCCACAGTAGTTTTCCACGGGGTGAGTAAATGGAAATTGTGAGAACTTTTCCACCTGACAATTTTTTTGTTTTATTGAATGGCTGCTTTACATCTTATGAGTATAAAGGAACATTCTACTCGAGAATGTATGCAGATCGTATGCAAAAGTAATATTACAGAGTCGCATACAAATGAGATGCAAACATTATGCAACAAACCTTCTTGGAACTTCTCTGAAAACAGAATCATTCATATCAATATCTGTCAAGATTTTTAATTAATCCTTTAATATAAAATTTGCACGATGCCACACATTGAGTTTACTGAATACATTAAACATTTCTTATAGTTCTGAATTTACAAAAATGGAGTTGGAAGCCAACAAATGAACTTTATTCTATATTTTAATTTGTCCTTAATGAAGTTCCACCCATTTTATGCATCCTATCTTCAATCAACCGACGCACGAGTGTAGACCACAGGAAGTCCTCATTCGTGAAGTCATTGAAGGACCAAAAACAATTCCAAATCTGGAGCAGAATTGGTAAGAATAGTATGAGAACGTTTGCTTCAACAACTGCTGACTTCATGCTTGCTTGGGAGTCAGAAAATATGAGAACATTGGACTCTATGAAGTGTCTTTACTAGTAATTGTTGTTTTTGGGAATAGTTTCGATGTAAGGAATCATCAAGAAAAGATCGTGTTAAATTGGATAAAATATCAAAAAATTACTTGTGGATTTTTTGGAAACAAGTAGAAGTCCTCATCCCCCAAGGATATGTTTTAGAATATTTTTATTAAAACATTACTTTTTCAATAAAGGTAAAATCGTGACCTCTTCTAGACTTGACTAGCCAAAACATGGATGACGTTTGCAGCTAGGGACACAGGAGTTACGTCCCGACTACAAAAAATAAAACTTGATAAATCAATTTTGATTGTATTTGGAAGCCAACAATTTGGTCCAACTTCTATACTGAGGCAGAGGTGTAACTTAAAGGGTTCCTATGTTTTTTGAACCTAAAAGTGGAAAACCACCATAGCAAAAGCGAAAAAAGCATACCTACCACTAAAATACATCCCCCACTCCAGCATTGCTGCTCCAATGGAGTCTGAAGACTAAAGGATGACACCCTTTCCACCAGTCACCTGACCCTTAGTAGTCTCTGCAGCCCAGTCATTGATAGGTGTGACATAATGTCACCGCTTACCTCTACAGCTCCTACACTCCTCACCACCACTTGGCCAAACTCGACACATTTGGATTGGCATCAGCAGTGCTGAAATCCCTGGGGCCTTGGTTGATAGGCCGAGGCTTCCGAGTTTTGCTAGGCAAGGTAAAGTTCTGTGAATGCGCAAAGGTTGAAGCGCACGTTGTGAAGTTACGTTGGCAACTTTTGAGGGCAGAACCTTCCCGGGTCTAGCAAACCTGGAAGCTTAAACCTAATAAGGGCCTGGAGATTTCAGTGCCATCTACACCAATCCAAAGATACGATGAGGTCTGAATGGGTAATGGTGAGTAGCAGAGTAGCTGGAGAAGTGAGTGCAGGTTTTTTTTTTTTTCTAACATTTTGATGGACTTTTACTGTGCAGAAAAATCACCGCAATCACGCAGAATCTGCACGTAAGTGACTTACAAATAATTCTGCATTTTGGCGAATACTAATTTTTGCAAAATTTGAATAGAATTCAGTTACACTCAATTTTTTTTACTCATCTCTAGGCAGGAGTATGTAGGTAAGTATGTTTTTTTTAATTTTTGAATCATTTTTAAATAGTTTAACCTTTTCTATAGACTTTACATTTTCGAATGGGCAATACTGAAGAAAACGTCTGTCATTCTCCGATTTAATGGAAACCATTACCACGAGCAGCCAACAGGTGAACTTTAAAGCAATGTTCCTTTTCAGATCTAGCTTTCTGTTATTATGTTAGATGAGGATTATCTGGACCATGGATCGTAGAGAAAGACAGAGCAATTGTGTTGTGGTTAATGACAAAAAATGTAATACAAAGAGTATTAAGACTAGGTCATAATCTCCGCTCTGTTATTGCTTGCACAAAGCATTGAGCCAGATGATAACATTGCTTCCTTAAAATGCTGTTTTCTCAGGTCTGCTTTCCTTTTGGATTAGAACAGAGTTTGCATTTTCAATTTCCATTTACTAAACAGGAAAATATTTCACTGGGAGGGAATAGTATAAAGAGGAAATGATTCTCCGCTTGCCCGAGGCCCAGTGAGCACAGGATTTGATTTGCTGTGTTAGGCTGCAATCTGGATTGATACAGAGAGATGAGAGGGGTCTTTAATAAAATTTACATTTCATTTTCTTACTTGACACCAGTCTCTTGTCACTCACTGGGTGGAGGAAGGGAATGACTTGCGTCAAATGATTGTTATTTCTGAAATAAGCTTTACAAAGAGAAGGAAAAAAGAATTCGACTTTTCTCTCATCGGTAAAAATAGTTATTCTTTCAGGCAGTAATGATATTGATCTGTAAACTTTTTTGAAACAGAGAACTATGCAAAAATAAAAAAAAATACAAAATGTAATAGCTAATTTTCACCACTAGGGATACAAATAAAGTGGTGCTGGTTTGCCAGGAGGCTAAAAGTGAGTACCCATTTTGGGATGTATTTTGTTTCACCCAAGGAGGTATCACTTTTCTTTTTCTCCTATATCTATACATTACCTAATGGTGGTAACCCAATTTAGCCAACAAAACTTCTACTTTGGTTGCCAAACCCAATGCCAACAATATCCCTTTATCCATTGAGGTTGTAGGATTCATCTAGTTAGTCTTGGATTTTTTCTTCTTCACCAAAAAGTAATGTATCTGTGATCCCCTCTGTCATGCATCTGGGTTCAAACCCTTGATCCTGTGCTTTGTGGCCAGTTTCTCTGTCCGCTGATCCACAGCAGATACACCTTTTCTCTTGGTGTTTAGTTTCTGTTATACTTGCTGCAGTCTTTTGGGGTAACAGGCATTTTCAGTTACTCATTTGTCTCCCTATCAACTTTTGGGTGCAGCTTATATACTTTCACCCTGCTGGTATTTACTGTTGGTGATAATTTCATTTGAATGTCCTGCCATATTGCTGTAGTTTAAGCCAGTCACTGAAAGACCAGCTAGTGTTGATCTCTTTGCTGTTTATGTTCTTTACTCTATACCTATCTTTTGTTTCTTTCTAGGAAGTAGGCGGCACATTCTTTAACACTACGCTCTTAATCTTTTATTTTGAATGTTTTGTTTTACTCACTGTGGGATCTCTTTCTATTTCAGCACACTTTCCCTTCTTTAGGTAATTTGCACTCTGCTCTACCCTCCAGATCTTTACTAGGAATGTAATGCCTTTTAAGCAGCATAGGTCCTAGTTACCATCATCTGGTCTGTGGTTAGGGCTATCTCAGCTCACGTAGGGACCACTAAGGACTGTGGTGTCAGGATCTCTAATCCGTATAGGAACCGTCAGGGTCAGTTGCAGTTTTTAGTGAGTTACCTATTTTCCCGAGTGCGTTACTACAGTATCATAACACCCTCTGCTTGACCATACAGGAAGAAAGTACTACGTACAAGTGGTAGCGGCTTGTCTGATCTGATATAAGTTCCTGTAGGTAGAGTACAGCGTAAATCAGTCCAGGAAATCAGTTACTCCCATTTATAGGGAGAATTGCTGATTCAGAAATCAATCTTTGAGCCATGTAAAGTTTCAGAGGACCCAATATATTCTATAAACATTCATTAAGTAAAAGTTTAAAAAATAGTCTATGAAAAAGTTATTTTCATTGATCGTTAACATAAGATCCCTGGTGGTTTGGGGAAACTTGAAAATCTTTTAAGGAGTGAAACACTTTGTGGAGAAACTGGGACAGTGGGTGCTCTCGTCCGCTAGCCCGGCTGCCTTTAGCAAGACTGCATGGTCCAGGGCTCATACCACTGAATGCCCGCTCTATCTCCCAATGGTCAATACACTACACAGACAACACAGGGTTAGTGTAAAACATTGTGGCAATACTTTATTGAACCACAACACCCAATAGCAAACAGAACAATCCCAGCAATTACCCCAAGATGGTGCACATTACAGGGTCTCACCCTTCCATTGACTCGCCGGGATAATGGTATATGTTATTTCAGAGCTAGCAGGGTCGATATTCAACCTGTGATATACACACGGAGAAGAGGCAACGACAAGCATAAGGAGATGGCAGAGAACAGTCCATAGAGTCCACACCATGTCCAAAGCCAGTTGACACGAGAGTCACCACCATGGCTTATCCGACCATCTCCATGGAACCAGGTGACCAGCGGGTCCCAAAACCTGGCTTTCTCCAAACATATCCATGGTTCAGAGATGGTCACTGGATCAGATCTGTTTTCTTTCCAACTGGAGCCGAAAACACCTAGATTGTTTCCTATAGAATCATAGATCCGTGTCCTTCATGATGGTGCCATGATGAATTGGCTGCAGTCCAGCTTTTTGTCCGTTGAGTGTTGTGCAAAATGTCCGACTGGTAGCTCTCTGTTACTTCAGGAGTGATGAGATGAGATCTGCTCTCTGTCTCTTGAGTCTTCTTATACCTGAGGCATGTAAGCTATTTTTAGAATTACCCAGTGTCCTTCAGACCACCCTCACATTCTTTTCCCTCTTTACTTTCAAAGTCAACACACTGGTTCCAGACTACAAAACACAATTAGCATTTCAGCACACATCAATAAACAAAGATAAACACACACTATGTAAAAGTCACTATTACAGACTTCAACAGTATGTTAAATGGTGTATCAATTTGCAAGTCTGTCTTCTTGACCCACCAGACATAAACACTTAAATCTACAAGCCAATATACAAATAAAAAGTCAATGCTTCTTGGTTTGCAAAACATGGTTGTCTGGGAAATTAAGCTACAATCTGGTTTCTTCACACACTTCTACTGCATATTCTTCAGTATGTAATATTGCATATGATATTTTCAGCATTCAGGTGGTTGGTGGTGAACCACACAGTCAATATCTTATCCATGGTGGTTGATGGGACAACATATCCTTTTCTGTGTTATGGAATTTGGTGTCCAATGGTTAGAGACACTAAATGTTAAAAAAAAATTGCTACTATCCTGGAGAGCTGGGGGCCTATTATATTCTGTATAAGGGAGCTGTTGGTCCATCTTACTGTATATAGGGGAGCTGTAGACCCATCATACTGGGCATAGGATAGCAGAAGGCCTATTATACTGTGTATAGGGGAGCTGTGGGAACATCATACTGTGTATAGTGGAGCTGTTGGCTCATCATACTTTATATAGGGGAGCTGTGGACCCATCATACTGTGTATAGGAGAGCTGAAGGCCTATTATTTTGTGTATAGGGGAGCTGTGGGGACATCATACTGTGTATAGGGGATCTGTGGAGGCATTATACTGCATATAAAGGAGCTATGGGGCATCACACTATGTAGAAGGGTAATCATTATGTGTATAGGGGAGCTGTACATGGGGGAGACTAAAGGGACATTATTACTGTAAAATGGGGGACTCATGGGGTCACTATTACTGTACATGGGGGAGTCGGGACATTATTACTATATGTGGGTGAGACGACTGAGGACATTATTATTGGACATGGGGGACTCAGGATAATCATTAAATGTTAAGTGGGCAATTATTGTTATAGGGGAACTTAGGTTATTGTGACTGACAAAGGGGCACACAGGGCATTATTAAATTCTAGGGGTCAAAATGTGGGCACTGTTTTTTAAGGAACTTTCACAGGGCATTAATATTTTTAAGGGTCAAATTTTACATCTAGAGGGCACAAAGAGAGCATTTTACTTTAAAGGGTTACAGCGGTGACATTGCTATGTAGAGCACTAAGAGGAGCGCTGTTGCCATGTCACCTAGCAGGGGCAGTAATAGGGACATATACGGCAGCAGCGGTTCAGTATTGGGGTATCAGCAGGATGAGGGGTTTGTGCAGGTTGGGAATAGATGGGGACAGTGCTGAAAATGTGAAAAGTCAAATGTGTCTTTGTTGTAATCACTGCAGTCGAGTCCTGGCTGGAGAAGTTGTCATGTCGGTCTGGTCCAGATGGACAAGACGGGAAAAGTGAACGACTCCATCAAAAAGAACGTCAGTGGTAAGTCACCATCTATAACCTCTATATGTCCTGCAGCACTGGTATCTACCACTATATGGTCACTATGTGGCGGTAATATTAGTGTTGGTCTTTGGTAGTGATTTATTCAGTAACAGCTCGTTGTCTGCTGAGTGTACCCTATATTCACAATTTGGGGGCGCCTCTGCAGTTGTAAATATTGTTACCTGTTTAGGGTTACATGCACATGATTCATATTTTAATAGTGGTGGGAGATGAGAAGAGAGGATATCCTATTTTTTTATACAGCTGGATAACACAAAGGGGCAAAGATACCATTGGTGCAAGCATTAAGGGGCCCAAGAGGTAAAGGGGCCACTTCTACCTCCAATACAGGTGGAATTGTGCATTATGAGGAGCAATTGGACTGTAAAGGGCCCATATACTGTTTCTGCACAGGGGCCTTCTTCTGTCTGTGTCCGCCCTGGCATTTATATGCTGTCAGTCAGCCTAGATAGTTAGACAGAATTGTTATATCGTGAGGCTTTAGCCATTGTTGCTCACAAGATGTAAAAGTGTTCTCCAATGTACCAATAAAGTAACAAATATGTGATCAAAAATGTTGATAGCAATAAAATAAATTTAGAAACACACAAAGCTGTGGAGCAAGGTTCAGATCCCTCAGGTGGAAAGCCCATGGGGGGCACTAGAGCATTACTTCTTCTTTAAAGTACAAAATATGACATGTATCTTTGTAGAAAATCCAAGATAGATAAAATCTGTGGAAAGTTTTTTTTAAGAATTGAGAAGGTAAGTTCGGTATAAAATGTTCATGTGAGATTAAATATTCCATTTTAAAACTTCTCTTAAATGTATGGATCACGAAGCTAGATTTCAGAAAGTTATCTGGCACAGTAAGACGAGGGCTCCAGGCATACGATGTACTCTGACCAAATTCAGGACTGTTGCCTACTCAACAGGGAGCAGTCAGCACGCCCCAGGCACTGTCATATATCAGAGACTGTTAAGTGACATCCTACTTGTGGTTAATGTTAAGTAATTCTCGTGTGCCAGGATACACAATATGACAGAACGGCTATAGAAAAATATATCGAAAATGAATTAACATGCTTAAGTAATGTAAGAATCTTCAACATTTGACGACATACGATGATGTTCTTCTAAGCATATGCTGTATTGATATGTACGGGAAGCTGCTGTGTCATGAAAGCAGCCCCTTTCCATATGGCCCCATTATCGATGAAGTGGAAACACACGTATGACCAGATGGACCTTCCGCTCATGATAACCCATCATTTTCTGAAGCCAGAGAAAAATTTATCATAGAAACAGAAGTTAATTGCTATGATCTTGAAACCCTACTGTAACAATGTGACCGCAGAGACCTCAGGGCAAACATATCCAATATGATCCACCTTCCCATCAATCCTAGGAAAATAAAAGACAACGCATACAACTTGATGGGTGAAGTTCGGTCACAGCTTTTAAATATTGTTTCTTAATCATAACAAGGAAGGCACTTCATTTTCTGAAAGTGATAAAGTAAAGTGTCAGGTAACCAAATGCCACCTGTCGAAATCCAACAGTCAAGCCAGTCTATGAGACCAAACCATCTCCAAGCTACCTTAGGGTTAGGGTTAACCCTAACCCTCTGACCACTATGGAGGATCTTGTGTGCTCCTACACAGTACTCCAACCTTCACCCATCAGAAACAGCACTTGTTTGACATCATCCTGGAGGCCAGATAAAACTATATCAAGAAGACTAATATGGGAATGGTGTACGCCGTCAGATCTTAATAGAAGTCTGTTATCACCTTTTAGTTGTCGATGTCTCATCAATTCACAACATCAAATTTATCTCAAAGAAATTAAGATATACAGCTACTCATCGTCCTCCAGGTTGGCTTCACCAGCATCCCGTCTCTAGCTCCCTGCCATACAGCCCTGGAAAACAATCTCGGACCATATCTGTAGTAGTTCGGGAATTAAACTTTGAAGGTGAAGTAGATCTGCTTTCATCATAGTGATAAGTTCCACAGCTTGATCTGAACACAGCTTGTTGCTCCCCCATGATGAGTAGGACCAGTATTTCGGGACCGGATACCTCTTTCGCAATTCCCATGACCCTCTGGAGAACCTGGGATTATTGTAGACCCATTATTTACCTCCAATTAAAATCAATACCCCGAAACTAAGGTTCCTCCCATTCACATGACATTCGGCCAGTTGTGCTGACCAAAAAAAGGAAGAGTACCCCAACAACTACAGTGAAGGTCTGACGACACTTAAAACAATACAAATAATAAGAGAAAACATTAAATTAATACAGTACTTTGCAAAATCGACCAACTGATCCTCTGTACCTCTGTCCCTGCCCTAGCGGCCTTGGTTGCAGCCCTATGCAGAAAGAGTCTGTCCCAAAATCCCCCAGGTGAACCCTCACAGATCCTAAACACTTCTGTCTGAAACTGGAATTTTGGCACTGGGGAACGTTCTATAACTACTGGATCATCTCTGGCATAAGCAAGATGGTATAAATGAACAAAATATGCCAGGTTATTTTTTCAGAATTACTCCCAATGGGGTGAATTTGAGGTTCTGAGAAAAGAAGGGAAGGTTAGGGACCAGTTATTCTGCCCAGTGCTAACTCTTTCTACTTTTTTAAGGAGAACTTGGGGATGATCTTGAGCCAACTTTAGATTCCACTCAAAAATAGGAGACCTACTAAATCTAAATGGTATAACGAAACCACTACTGAAACCAAACCGAAGTTGGCCCACCATGTCAGGATGCAGGTCTAGCTCTTGCATCATCGGAACTATGCATACTGGGGTCCAGGTGCACGGACCTGCAAGGTGAGCTCCAATAAACAACCCAAACTGAAAAAGCCTGTTACCAGTTATTCATGGTTTTAGTCACTTCTAATGGTCTATACTACCTATTATCTGTGTGCTGATCTTCCAAAGTCAATGACCAAATGTTGATATAACTATTATTCCAAATTTTGAGACCTAAATGTGACCCATGCAGGTTAATCCCACATGAGAAGGAATCCTTATACATGCTAACTAATGGAGGTTGAATATTAAGTGATAATATACCAGTGGCATTTGTAATGACCATAGTGACCAGTGAGGAAACGTGTTCCAATATTATTTTAAGGGCAGAATCTAAACTGGGTACCTCTCCTGCCCATGCACCCAAACAAATTACACTCACCCACATCTGTAGTAGGAAAAGGAAGCAGATAGAAAAAAGGAACACCAATTCCAACATCAACAGTGGGGTAAGAAGGAGTCAGGCTACCGCCCTGAAAAATAATCATGGCTCATGGCTGTCACTTTGAAGAACTGGCTGGCAGCCGGGACGTGCCGATGTACTGGATGACTCAGTCAATAAAAATCTCTAGGACTGGGATCAATTACGTCTTCTGTAGGATCTGGACTTCCTACAAGAGGGAGTAGGAACAAAGCTTATAAATGCATACTGATACTACTATAAAATAGAGGGGATAATTTAGTCAGTGGCCCTATCCCTAGCTGGTGCAGTGCCACCCAAAGCAGAAAAGGCAAATTATAATGTTTGCTATATTTATCTACAAATAGAGAGGAAATGTAAGGAAGAGAGAAAAGCTAAGAAGAAATTTTAGTTTTAGAAGTTTTATGTCAAAGTGGAAGTAGGCATAAAGTGGGGGAGAAGCTGATCAGCAATGGCATAAGTACCATAGAGACAGCCAATATGGAGAGAGGAGCTGGTTAGTAACGCAATCAGGACAATAAAGTCAACTAATATGGAAAGAGGAGCTGGTCAACAACAACATAGGTACCATAGAGACAACCAACATACAGTGCCTACAAGTAGTATTCAACCCCCTGCAGAT
>VIAB01002214.1:44020-55738 GCA_009801035.1 Oophaga pumilio | reverse complement strand
TCATGTTCATCCTCTTACGGTAGCATGGAAGAGCGCGCTGTTTGGGCCATCGGTAGCAGGGAAGAGCGCGCTATTTGAGCCAGTGGTAGCATGGAAGAGCGCATTGTTTGGGGTTAGTGCAGTGTTCCCCAACTCAAGGCCCACCAACAGGTCATGTTTTCAAGATTTCCTTTGTATTGCACAGGTGATCCAATTATCACCTGGGCAATTTTAAGGAAGGAAATCCTAAAAACATGACTTGTTGGTGGGCCTTGAGGACTGGAGTCGGGGAACCCTGAGTTAGTGGAATGTGCCACCCCTGGCAAGCATGAGGCGGGAGAGCACTGCACACCTGAATATAGGAACATGAGACAATCCCATAAAAAATGATGAGAAAAGGCACCATGGTTGACCTTTTCGCATGAAGTGGGGTGAAACCATTTCAACAGAAAAGTAGAATGTTCTAGACAGGTAACTACATGATATATTGTATATAAACATATACCCAAATGCATAATGAATGTGGATAGAGCCACTGCCTGTGGTGTAAAAAAACAACTTGCATAGAAAATCTGGACCACTCCAAAATAGCATAGTATAAACAGGAGGATAACTTGGAGTTTAAATGGTTAAAAACTGTTTTATTAATTACAACATTTTGAATAGAAAAATAGTATTTACAAAGTACAAAAAAAGACATACAGACGGGTAGCAATCGCTGATGAACTGTATACATATAGACAGATATCAGATTATACCTATCAGGTAAGTGTGGGATCTCCTAAAGTGGTGACACATTGGTCAAAAAAGTATCCACAATTATTTCATTTAATTTTACTTGAGGATGGAATCAGCTTGATTTGTTACCAAATTGAAGTCTTCAACTCAGCTTATTCGTGGGGGATGCGCCCAGGAAGAAGCACGAGCGAAACGTGTGTCGAGGTCAGGAGGGTCAACGTGCCACTCAGCATCTCCTTTTTGGAGCAGCACAGACCCAGGTAATAAGTCCATGGCACAGTTTATTGGAACTTTATTGTGAATACAGCGAATAGAAGAAGTACACTTGTAGCAATTGCTATCACTGTGTTCCATCCTGAGACACTGATATACCAGGGGAATTTAACGTTTTCTGCACATGCATTTTAACATTGCATGCTACCATGTCGTCCATTTGGCCATAGGTACAGTGGGTTCAGAAAGTATTCAGACCCCTTTAAATTTTTCACTCTTTGTTTCATTGTAGCCATTTGGTAAATGCAAAAAAGGTCATTTTTTCTCATTAATGTACACTCTGCACCCCATCTTGACTGATAAAAACCATAAATGTAGAAATTTTTGCAAATTTATTAAAAAAGAAAAACTGAAATATCACATACTCATTTAAGTCACATGGTGGCCATTTCCGTGTGATCCTCCTTGAGATGGTTCTACTCCTTCATTTGAGTCCAGCTGTGTTTAATTAAACTCATAGGACTTGATTTGTAAAGGCACACACCTGTCTATATAAAACCTCACAGTGCATGTCAGACCAAATGAGAATCATGAGGTCAAAGGAACTGGCCAAGGAGATCAGATACAGAATTGTGGCAAGGCACACATCTGGCCAAGGTTACAAAAGAATTTCTGCAGTACTCAAGGTTCCTAAGGCTATTTCCACGTTCCGGAAACACAGCGCTTTGGACGGAGCGGAAAGTCTGCTCCGCCCAAAGCCCCGCCCCCTACTGAACGCGCGGTCAATCCGGATGTGTTCATGGAACACATCCGGAACACATCCGGAATGACTGCAGGGCTACATAGCCCTGTGTTATTTCCCTTGCGGCGACGCAGCGTTGCCGCAAGGGAACAGGACATGCTGCGGTCTAAAAAGATGCACCACATGTCCGTAAACGCAGGTCTTCCGCCTGCGTGTTTTGAAGCGTAGTGGAGACGGGATTTTTTCAAATCCACTCCACTATGCTGTAACATCTGGACGCTGCGTGTTTGACGCTGCGCCAGCGCACAGCGTTAAACACGCAGCAATTCCTGACTGTTTCCAGACCGTGGAAACATACCCTAAGAGCACAGTCTTCCTAGACCTGGCTGTCCTGCCAAACAGCAATCGTGGGAGAAGAGCTTTGGTGAGAGAGGTGAAGAAGAACCCCAAGATCACAGTGGCTGAGCTCCACAGATGCAGTAGGGAGATGGGAGAAAGTTCCACAAAGTCAACTATCACTGCAGCCCTCCACCAGTCGGGCCTTTATGGCAGAGTGGCACGACAGAAGCCTCTCCTCAGTGCAAGACATATGAAAGCCCGCATAGAGTTTGCTAAAAAAAAAACACCTGAAGGATTCCCAGACTATGATAAATAAGATTCTCTGGTCTAATGAGACGAATGATAGAACTTTTTGGTGATAATTCTAAGCGGTGTGTTTGGAGAAAACCAGGCACTGCTCATCACCTGCCCAATACAATCCCAACAGTGAAACATGGTATTGGGGTGTTTTTCAGCTGCGGGGACAAGACAACTTTTTGCAATTGAAGGAACATGAATGCCAAGTACAGAGATATCTTGGATGAAAACCTCTTCCAGAGTGCTCTGGACCTCAGACTTGACCGAAGGTTCACCTTCCAACAAGACAATGACCCTAAGCACACAGCTAAAATAACAAAGGACTGGCTTCAGAACAGCTCTGTGACCATTCTAGACTGGCCCAGCCAAAGCCCTGACCTAAACCCAATTGAGAATCTCTGGAGAGTCCTGAAAATGGCTGTTCACCAACGTTCACCATCCAACCTGACGGAACTGGAGAGGATCTGTAAAGAAGAATGGCAGAGGATCCCCAAATCCAGGAGTGAAAAACTTGTTGCATCATTCCCAAGAAGACCCATGGCTGTACTAGCTCGAAAGGTTGCTACTAAATACTGAGCAAAGTGTCTGAATCCTTATGACCATGTGATATTTCAGTTTTTCTTTTTTAATAAATTTGCAAAAATTTCTACATTTTTTTTTCAGTCAAGATGGGGTGCAGAGTGTACATTAATGAGAAAAAAATAAACTTTTCTGAATTTACCAAATGCCTGCAATGAAGCAAAGAGTAAAAATTTTAAAGGAGTCTGAATACTTTCCGAACCCACTGTATATCCTTTGTTGATGCATAAGCACCCCTGGTGTTCAGAGTAGTCTGTGTATTATAACTGGACATCAGTTCAATTTTTGAACCTGTTTTAAATTGGTGGACAGGACATATATAGTCATGCATATACTGTATATTTGCCTGTGTATTGATGTATACTGCTTTAGCTGACCTCCTTTTTGTGTGTTTTCTGTGGTTTGAGGCACCCTTTTAATTTTATTTAATATCTGTGAATTTTCACATTTGTTGAAATAAAGTGTTTTTTAATTTAATTATGAGTGCGACAGTCTGAGATTCAAACAACACTTATCGTGGCTCCTGCTGGTGCTCCTTAGTCCACAGTCCGATGGGGGTAGTAGTGCCGGCAACAACCGGTGTAGAGTCCTCCGATGGGGTCCAAGATTAGCGATCCGTCTTCTGGTGGCAGCGGGCAGTCTCCGGTTTTACCCGCTGAGCCCCTATTCCATAAGCCTGCACATTCAAAGTGGAAGAAGCTGCAGGAGTCTGTCCCAAGCGTGGGCTGATGCACACTAGCCAGCAAAGGGAACCGCACCTCAATATCCTGTAATCGGCTCACTTCTCCGTACGAGCGCTGCCCGACGTTTATCCGGGCGCATGGCACTCTCCTCAGTCTCAATCCCGCTAGAGCGTGCGGTTAAGTCTGGACGCTGCCCTTCTTGGTTCCGCTGCGCTGGGTGCAGAGCGCGCTGCTCACCCTGCTGCACTCTCCCTGACGGTGTGAAAACATCCTGCTTCGTGCGCTTTCAGCTCTGAGTTACCTTTAAACACGCCCCCTTTTCCTGGGTCATGGGGTTTGTGCGGTTCCCTATTCCTTCCTCCAGGCAGCATGGGACGCAGCCTCGACAGTTCCAGACCCGGCTCAATGCAGGTACCCACAGCCTGGTCATCCTCCTTACATACACAAATAGAAGACAGGAGACACAAAAGCGCAATAGGGTCTTATCTCACGTAAGATAGGGTACACCTATCGAGAACTACTCGCCTGGTGAGGGCGATAAAAGGACATGTAATAATGGCGGCTGCTGCAGATCCACAAGTCAGTGCAGGACCTGGTAGAAGTATACACTTAGTAGGAGGAGAGGATCATCACTGCGCTGTCGCAAGAAAAGTTCCAGGAATAGTAAAAGTTCAACGTGGTTTATTCGCTGATATTGTAAGTGGTATGTCCTGACGCAGGGGCCGCCTGAACCCTGAAACGCGTTGAATAAACCATGTTGAACTTTTACTATTCCTGGAATTCTTCTTGCGGCAGCGCGGTGATGATCCTCTCCTAAGTGTATCCTTACATACACACACACACACACTACTTACCTTTTCTCCTCATACCCCTGCTGTTCTAGCTTCTGCAGAGCGAGTCATCAGCTCCACTGCTGGCACACTCTGAGTCAGAGGCAGAGTGATGGGAGAGGGAGCATCACGTGACGCTCTCTCCATCACTGCTTTCAACTGTATCAGCATCTATGATGCCGATAAGTTGAATGCGGGAGGGGGTTGCGCTGGGCCCCTCTTACGGGCCCCATAGCGGCTGCCACTGGCTGGGGGCCACTGGAGGAGTGGAGGCCCTAGGCAGCTGTCTGGTCTGCCTGACCCTTAAGCCGGCCCTTGCGGGCTGGTCCCAGCAGGCACACAGACTTTACTGTTTGCTATTTTGTTTTTCCCGTTATGCCATGTTTACCTAATTTTGGACTTTTTTTTGCAGTACGTTTTTGATAAACCAGTTGAAAACTTAAACAGAAAGTGTTCCTGGACTACCTCTTTAAGAAGCCAAGTGAGTTGATCTACCACAGTTGGTGCAAGAAGTGCTGGCAACTTCCCCAGGAAGCGACGTCATGAGGAGCTGATCAAACACCTGGTCCAGAGGAGCAGAGCAGGGATTAATCGGCCATGTTGGTAATCCCTGTGCTCAGCTGTGCTTGGTTAGCCACTCCTTTTCCTTATATAATCTGGGCTCTATTGGTAATCCTCATCAGACTTAGACTTTTGCTGCATGACATGAGGGAGAGAGGTTGGTATGAGAAGGAGTGCTGGAGGAGTTATAAGCGACTGTTGTTTGGGTTGTACGCTTGGTAATTCCTTATCCTTTCCTATTTTTGGTTTCTTCCCCTTCCTGCACACCCCGGTGGATCTTTTTGTTATATGTGAGTGTATATTTGGTGTCAGTGGAGTTTTCAGTTTCCCCTTGTCTTTGTCCCCGTTTGTCAGGTTGGTGTACTGTAGTGCACAGTAGTGCCCCCTTCTTCATGGATGGGGGAGGAGAACAGACGGAGGGATAATTTAGGAGACAGGGCAAGGGCGGAGGCCCCGCCGTCTTCGCCATCTGAAGTGTCCCGGTGAACAGGTCGAGCTAGGGCGCCCCCTTGTGTTGGGTGACCAGGGACCAGGGACTTCTTTTCTGGCCCTCACAGTTGTGTCATGACACCAGTCCTCCTTGTTTAGTGACTAAATGTGCCAAAATCCCTGGATTTTGGCCCCCTGCTCTGGTGGGGATATGTGAGGTCACTGGTAAAAAAAAAAAAAACTGGAGAGGAGGCATTTGTCACTGAGGATGTTGGTGTCAATGATATGAATCTGGAAAAATGCTCCAGCACATTATATGCTTAGAGGGGTTAATCGGCCATATTGCTGTTGAACAAATTATTAAACAGCATGTTTGTACTGTAAGTACTTGGATAAGAATACACTAACCAAAGTCAGCATGGCTTTGTAGCAAACAAGTCATGACAGACTAATCTCATTTCCTTCTATGATGAAATCACTTGAATGGGTGCATCAGAGAAATGCGGTAGATATAGTACATATATTTTAACTGCAGAACTTCAGGAAAGCATTTGATACTATCCCTATTGAAAAAACTACCAAGTATGGGATTGGCTAGGCTACAGTTAGATGGATTCATAACTGGCTCAGAGATTGAACTCAGAGTGGTGATAAATGGTTGCACATCCAATTGGAATAGTGTTTCAAGTGGGGTACCACAAAGCTCTCTCCTCGCCCCAGTGTTGTTCAACATTTTTATAAATTATCTAGATAAGGGAACCAAAGGTAAGCTAATCAAATTTGCAGCTGATGCAAAGCTATGAGGGGTAGCTAACACTAGAGAAGACAAAGAGAGGAAAGAGAAGGATCTAGATTGGCTGAACAATGGGCGGTGATTAATAAAATGGTATTTAATGGAGAAGAAATGCAAGATTCTATATTCGGGCAAGAAAAACAAAAATCACATCTACAGAATGGGAGGAATAGAACTAAGCAACAGCACGTGTTAAAAGGACTTAGGTATACTAATAGATCACAGATTGTACAAGTCAACAGTGTGATGCAGCAGCAAAAAAAGGCAAAAACAGTACTACGATGTATTAAGAGAAGCATAAAGTCTAGATCACGTGAAGTAATTATCCCCTTCTACTCCTCCGTGGTCAGGCCTCATCTGGAATACTGTGTCCAGTTCTAGGCACCACATTTTAAAAAAGACGTTGAAAAACTGGAACAAGTTCAGAGAAAAGCTATCAGGATGGTGAATGGACTGCAGAGTATGTCCTATGAGGAACTATTAAAGGATCTGAGAATGTTTAGCTTGCAAAAAAGAAGGCTAGGAGAAGACTTAATAGCTGTCTACAAATATTTCAAGGGCTGTCACAGTGTAGAAGGGTCATCCTTATTCTCATTTGCACATGGAAACATGAGAAGCAATGAGATGAAACTGAAAGGGAGAAGATACAGATTAGATATTAGAAAAAACTTTACGACAGTGACGGTGGTCAATGAATGGAACAGGCTGCCAAGAGACATGGTGAGTTCTTCCATGGAAGTCTTCAAATAGAGGCTGGACAGACATTTGTCTGAGATGATTTAGTGAATCCTGCGCTGCATTGAGAAGGGGGTTGGACACTGTGACCCTGGAGGTCCCTTCCAAATCTAACATTCTATGATTCTATGGTTATGTGGTGGTGAAGGTAAATGTGGAGCCTTTGGACTCATTCAGTGTTCGGTGTGTCTGGAGATGAGATCTCCAGAGATGTGCTTGTGTTAAAGAGTGAGTTGATCTACCACAATACCTTCCCTTTAAAATCTCCCAAGAGATCGATGTGTGCATGCGCCCTACGCCCATGCAAGTCTCTGGATCATCTCTCTGTGTGTTGTCTGTGCATTTCCTGGAGCCTCAGCAATCAGCCGTGCTACCGGCCGTTCGCAATGGTGGCCTGATAGCTGAGCGGTGTTTGGATGACGCGCGCGGTGTGATACCCATGCTCTGCCTACCCTGATCCCTTTGGTGGAAGCGGGTTGCGTAACCGCGATCATATGAACGCCACCATGTATACATACAGGTCTTGGTAGGTACTGCTGTTACTAACTCCCCTTCAGAGAGCAGAATACTCAAAAAGTGAAACGTACATTGGGGACTTCAATTTCTCTGGTAACAAGTCAAGCTGACTCCATCAATGGGAAAGGTGGTCTTTCCTTCTATCCTCAAGCAAAATTAAATGAAATAATTGAGGATACTTTTTTGACCAATGTGTCACCACTTCGAGAGATTCTACAATTACCTGATAGGTATAATCTGATATCTGTCTATATGTATACAGTTCATTAACGATTATTACCTGTCTGCATGTCTTTTTTTGTACTTTGTAAATACTATTTTTCTATTCAAAATGTTGTAATTAATAAAATATACTTTTTAACCATTTCAACCCCAAGTAATCTTCCTGTTTTATATAGATGACATATTGTGTGTTATGATTTGGTAGCTGAGGAGAGCAGGCAAAAACGGCAATACACCAGAGAGGTTGGAATCTACTGGATTGCAGTACCCTGACTAACCACCACAACTAAAGGCAGCCGTGGAGCGTTCCTACGTTGGTCCTAGACGCCTCGTCACAGCCTGAGAGGTTAACTACACCTAAAGATAGAAAGAGGAAAGCTATCTGCCCCGGAGCAGATCCCCAGAGAACATAGGAAGCCCCCAAACATGTAATGGCGGTTAGACAAGAGGAAATACAGACACAGATAGAAAATAGTATGAGCAAACGTTGGGGCCCAATCTGCCTAGACAGAAAAGGATTGGAAGGATACTTACTGCAATCCAAAAAAAACCCTAAAAAATGCCAACGCTACTAATTGCAAAAACACCTGAGATCACATGACCTCTACCACCTAAATTAGTTCTCTGGTGTAACAAAACTAAGCCGCAGCCACTGAAAAAACTGGAAAAGGCAAATGAACAAATAACAGTGGCTCCAGAGGAAATGAGAGGAGCCCAAGCCCCCCGGGGAGGGGAACCTGGCTAACCTCACAGAAATGCAGAGAAATATGCAAAAGGCAAGCACAAAAACAAAAAACAGAAAATATCTTATATGAGAGCAGGAGAAGAGGCAAGACTCAGCAAGCTTCCAAGTGAACCAGGAAACAACGTTGAGACAAGAACAATTGATCACCGGCAACCATGATGGGAGGGAACCTCCCTTATATCCAGCCAGTCTGTGATTCCTGATTGCCAATCCTCATTGAATGGTTCAGTACTGTTTGTAACCACCAGAGGGAGCTTCTGCTCAGAATTCATTTCTAAAACATTCACAACATTGTGTAGTGGGAATTGAAGGTTACCTGTAGGTTGGTGGGTGTAGAAGGGTTATCTGGTGGGACTTCAGCCACAGCGTCCATTATTGCTTGGTGTGACCCTTCAGAGAATACTTTCTGGTCAGTGAGGTATTTTCTTTAAATAACGAATTGTCCTTTAATCCACTTGAGAATGTGATCTGTATTTCGATAAGTACATCTTTTGAATTTTTGAAACCGCACAAACTCGTCTGTAACTTTTCTTGTGCAGGTTATAACCCCAAGATGCAGCCATCAGAGTACAGGCTACCAATCTGCACCAAAAAATCCCTTACCTCTTAGTTGCCAAATAGACAGTGACTTTATTTTTTCAATGAGCTGCGTGTTAGTAAATACAAAGCACTCCAACACATTAGTAATCAACCACTGTTCTACGTGGTCTCTTGTTATCCTCCAGAGCACTACATAACAAAAGGGGGTCCCAATAAGGTCTCCAATTAATTCTCAATATGACTAACATACATCATGTATACATGAACTCCTACCAGTATAATCAACCTGAATTTTTCTCTTTTTTTTGTACAACTAGTCCAAAATTCATGGAGCTATTATTAAGGGTTTTTCTACTCGAAACATGTAAAAAGCATGGTTGTATTTTTTTAATATGTGCACATTTTTCAAAATGTTTTCATCCTATAGGAATAAAGGCTAAGCTTTAGCTACTTCTCTTTGTGCTAGAGAACATCCCCATTTGGAACATTAAGAGCATCGCAGACTGCCCACCCATAAAAATGGTGCTAGTGAAGTGCCGTATATAAACTGTGCCAGTGGAGTGACTTCAGTCCGCTCCTAATAAACAGTGCCATCAAAGTGCCCACTGATGAAGAATGTTTCAAATAAAGTCGGCTGACTGCCCCCTCACGGGCGGTGCTGGCAGCTTGCCCCCTTACGGCCCGTTCCGGCAGCCTTGCCACTCACGGCCAGTGGCGGCATAGTTGTCACTTCTCACAGCTATAGAAGTTACACAGTTTGAGTTGTCTGGCTGCAACATGTGGAGCTTACTGCAGACATTGTTACATGGCTTCTGATGTATGTGTGCAATATAAATAATTACATGTACATGCCAGATAATTAGTTACATATAATTTACTCCACTACTTGAAGGCCCCCCTCAAGCTTTTGCAGAAAACAATACCTGCGCTGCCCGGAGTCCTGGGGGTTACAGAATGCTTCATGGATTATGGAGTACTATTGCTAATGGTATAACAGTAATTGGAAAGTAGCAGTTAGTGTGAATGTTCCTTATTGTAATTAGAATGGAAAAACACTTTATAAAACGTATCTTTTACTTAAATAATACAATAACATCTAATGAGACAATTGACCAGCAGTAATTTGGGTTTTAACACAGATCATGAATATAACATGAAAAATGTGCCTAAAGTCAGACATGCAAGGCACACCAAATTCAGTAGGATTTAATGAGAATATTCAAACTCAAACAAAAAAGGCAGCATTCTGTAGCGCCATAGCATGCAAATATTAAATATTAAAAATGAATTGCATTACTGCATTAGAAATATGAAAAATTGAGAAAGCTTAGTGCATAAATTGGCCACGTTAAGGCATTTCTCATTTTCAGGACCTAAACCTAATGCTAATCCTCTCTTAGAATAAAGTCTTCATCTGTATGGGAACCTAATGTGAATCCTCTCATAGACTAAAATCTATATTTCTGTGGAGGGGTAGTGGCTGTGGCTACAGAGTGCTGCCTTTTTTGTTTGAGTGTATATGAGTTGGTGACTCTAGGTTAAGCACCTGTTGACACTTAGTTTATGTTTGGATGTGACTGTCAGTTTTTTTAAATTTCTAATGAGAATATTGACCACCAACCAAATTGGATTCAGCATATATTGTACATAAATTGTCAAAAACACGATATGCCTTGAATCACAAATGGAATAACACACCAAAATGAAGAAAGTGACAGTTCTTAAAATTTGTGTAGATCTCACCCATTTGAGCCAAAGGGCATCCAGTGGTGGAAACCCAGAGAAGGACAGAGTCAATCTTCCTTATTACCTACTCTGTCTTGTCCCCTGTATATGCTCTAACCCTAACAAGGGCAGTAACCGAATCCTTTCTGCAGATAACCCCAGAAAAAATATATCCCTCCCGACGCATTTCTTTCTCAATAATGAGATGTCATCAGCGGAGTGTAACGTGTATATGGGAAAATAAAAAGTGTCACTCAGCACTTTAGTAGAATAATAAGCAACTTGTCTGAGAAGACGCAGATGCATTTTTTTTTCTTTCCCCTAAAGTTACACTCCTCTGATGACATCTCATCAGCGTTGAACTGGAATACCTTGGTCCCACCAGAGAAAATCATTCTTGGGACCCACTGTTAGCTACATAGAAATAAATTCAAGACCACCAGTTGTGTAGTAATAGCCGCTAATATCAGGGTATAGTATACAGTATTACACGTCTTAATGTTATAGAAAGAGCTGGTGCTACATTTTGGTGCAAACTCAATGATAAATGTCCCCTGGTGTGTATTAACCACTAAGCCAATGTGTTATAGCACCAGTGTAGTGGGTGATATTTTATGATCTCTTATCCACACGCTGAGAAAATCCACGGCATGAATTGACCAATGATGCAGATTTAACATGAATAATGTATCCATTTACGCTGCGAATATTCACCACCAATTTCATCCTTATGCAATATAAAGAATCAGGTCAGTGGTGTAGGTGCACCATTGCGTCGTAGTAAACGTAGCAATACCTGCACAATATTTTTGTGGATATTACGGCTGTTAATTTGCTGTGGGATTTTCATTGTAGAAATTCTGCAGCAAATACATTATGTGAATGTACCCACTAATAGTTATAGGCAGGGCCGCCATCAGGGCATTACAGCCCTGACTGGCGTATGGGGCCCGATCAGCAGAGGGGGCCCGCATCAGGCCCCGTCACCTCTACCATCGGGCCCCACTGCCCAGCGGCAGGATTCTTTGTGCCTAGCAAGTAACTGAACCTGC
>VIAB01002213.1:167426-178930 GCA_009801035.1 Oophaga pumilio | reverse complement strand
TGAAAAATTTAAAGGGGTCTGAATACCTTCCGAACCCACTGTATGTACATTGTAGTGCATCTCAGACATATGTGCAATGTAGTGCATCTTAGCCATATGTACACTGTAGTGCATCTCAGCTATATGTGCAATGGAGTGCATCTCAGCCATATGTACAATGTAGTGCATCACAGCTATATGTGCAATGTAGTGCATCTCAGCCATATGTGCAATGCAGTGCATCTCAGATATATGTGCAATGCAGTGCATCTCAGATATATGTGCAATGTATGGCATCTTAACCATATGTACATTTTAGTGCATCTCAGCCATATGTGCAATGTAGTGCATCTCAGCCATATGTACAATGTAGTACATCTCAGCAACATGTGCAATGTAGTGCATCACTGTAATGCTGGATCAGAAAAGGGACTTCCCCAAACTTTTCTCACAAAGATGGAATCTACAATTTTACAAAATGTCTTGTATGGAAGTATTAACATTTCTATTTTCTGGAACAAAGGGGCTTCAGTCAAGCCTTGAAAAACAACTCCATGTAATTATCCCTTCTCCAGCAAATGTTACAGCTGGAACAGTGCAGCCAGGCAGGTAATGGTTCTCACAGTAGTCGCCAAACCCAGACTCGTCCATCAGATGGCAGATAGAGAAATGAGATCATCAATACAACACAAAACATGTTCTATTCCAGAGTCCAGAGGTGGCGACTTTACACTACTCCATCCGACGCTTGGCATTGTGATGTAAGGATTACATGCAGAGCAGAGTGTTGGAGAGTCATGTACTATGCGCCCCAGACATGTCCGACCCCGCTATGTAACTTTACCTGATCCCTACTTCACTTCTTTTCACTTTTCAGCAATACCACTTACAGCTGATCATAAAATATTTAGGAGGCAAGAAATTTCCCAGGCAGACCTGTTACACCAGTGACACTGTATTATATAAGCATGCGGCTATCAGTGAGCTCCTTAGAACAAGCCATTATGTCACGTTAGTAAAGGCAGACAGTATGGCGAGGGACTGCATATTGAACACCAGGGGCTTTGAGACTGAGGGAAGAACCCGAATTCAGTGTGACCAAATAACGCACCTATTAATATACACTTACTTAAGTAATCGTTGCTGAACCTCATCCCAAGCACTCTTGCGGCTCTCATCCATGTACATGCGGAATAGGATCCGCAATCCACAGGCGAGGCTGCTCGTCTCCTGTTTAAGGAGGTTTGGCTTCGATTTGCCCTTGAAACCTTGTAGGAATATTGAAAAAAAGAAAATGCATTTTATTTACTATGCTTTGCTTATATATAGCGCTATCATATTGCGCAGTGCTTTATATACATTATCATCGCTGTCCCCAACGGGGCTCACAGTCTAAATTCTCTATCAGTATATGTTTGGAGTGTGTGAGGAAAAAGGAGACACTGGAGGAAACTCACACAAACACGGGGAGAACATAAACTCATTGCAGAGGTTGTCCTTGGTGGGATTTGAACCCAGGACCCCAACACTGCAGTGTTAACCACTGAGCCACCGTGCTGCATTTAGTTTCATTAGTTGCATACATTTATAACAGACAACATAGACTTTCAATTTCGTCTGCAGAACTATATGACCACTGATGCTGCTATATCCTGACTGCTGATAAGTTGGGTGAGCTTTTTCTGAAGAATACTTTACCTAAGGACTAGATCATGAATAGGTACAGCACTTATATAGCAGAGACATTGGGGAAATGGTAATACGTTGTCTTTTGTAAGACTACAATACCCAGCATGTGCTCCTTCACATCTAGTTTTGTGCATATCATTCCCATCAGCCTATATTAAAGGGACTCAGTTTGAAAAGTCATTGTGTGCTGACAAAGTACAGGTGCTCGGTGCATGACAGCAGGACAAAACAATTATGTGCACCTTCACACCGGCTTCTTTTCCATTTATCTCCACCCTTCTCTGGCTCTATGAAGCCAGAGCTGTCAATCAAAGAGGGGGGAGGTCGTGAAGATAGAGGGAAAACAAGTGGGTGAGACGGTGCACTTATATGTTTGGCCCCGCCAAGATGCACTGAGCGCCTATGCTTGGCTTGAACAGTCATTCTGTGCTGATAGTCCCGTCCCTTTAAATGCATATTTTTCATCATTCTCAGGACCAAAAAGATTCTCATTTTTGTGGGAACAGGATTGCAGATGCAGGCCCTATTGCAGCCATGTAAAGTCCCTACACCTTCTCTACTACAAGTTAGGCCACGTTCACACGGTCAGGATTTAACTCCAATATTTGTAAGCCAAAACCAGAAGTGCGTGATAAATGCAGAAGTGGTGACGTGTTTCTATTATACTTTTCCTCTGTTCCACTCCTGGTTTTGGCGTCGAAATACTGATCTAAAATACTGAACAAATACTGAATGTGTGACCATGGCCTTACAATGTATTTCTACCACTGCTATGCCTGAACAGTAGAGCTGGTGTGAATTGATTTGCAGGATCTGTTCCAGCTGCCATGTCAGTTATCTGTGAGAGACAGACACGGGCCCTAAGAACTACAGCCTACATCCCGGCATCCAAGAGTCTTCTTTTTAACAGGTCTGGCGTGATGTCATATGTGCGTCACTCTATACCGATGATAACATGCCAGGCCGTCTAATCAAAAAGAGGTTGTTCTCAGTGGGAAAAAGATAATCTTGTAGTTATGATACCTTTTAATGGCTAACAAAAATAAAATAAATGATGTTGCAAAGCAAGCTTTCGTGACTTCTTAGGTTTCTCCCTAAGGCATAGAATGACAAAGTATCTGAAGAAACACAAATATATATGCACAAAAAAAGGCATGGCAAAATAAATGGACATTTCAATAAACAAACAAACTGAGCTTAGGGCCCCGTCTCACATAGCGAGATCGCTACAGAGATCGCTGCTAAACAGCGATCTCGCTATGTCTGACACGTACCAGCGATCAGGCCCCTGCTGTGAATCGCTGGTCGTGTCAGAAATGCCAGGACTTTTTTTTTGATCGCTGGTCTCCCGCTGGCCTGCACGCATCGCTGCGTGTGACAGGCAGGAGACCAGCGATCTCCTGGTAACCAAGGTACACATCGGGGCTGTGCCTGGAAACCCGACGTGTACCTTGGTTACCAGCTCCCTGCATCAGCGGGCTGGTATCCAACGTACACTGCGGGTAATTAGGCGACGTTACCCGCAGTGTCGCTGTCCTGATCGCTGCCTGAGCTGCCTGTTTGGCAGCTCAGCAGCGATCATGTAGCGACACACCAGCGATCCTGATCGTTGTCGGGATCGCTGGTGTGTCGCTATGTGAGACGGGGCCCTTAGAGAGTGAATCCTAAATTGGATTAGATTAGTGGTGTGAAAGTTTTAAGTCCCAATATCCAAGTAAGATCAGAGGCCTGGTGCCCTCACTGTCTCTGGAGCGGCTTCCTCATCCTTGCTCTCGGTTTCTGTCCTGTTTCTCCCACACAGAGATCCCCAAATAGGACATTTAGTGCACAGAATCAAGTACACCACACTGGAAGAGGAACATGTGAATGTCCCAGGAATTTCTTGAAATTCCATCCACTGTGCTGTAACATTTGGCCGCTGGGGGTTGGATGCTGCAGAAGTATGCAGCGTCCAACCCGTCGTGTTTACTAATCATGGGCACATATCCTAAGAAGCCTCGAAAGCTTCTTTTATAACATCATTTATTTTATTTTTGTTAGCCATTAAAAGGTATCATGACTACAAGATTATCTTGTTTTTCCCACAGAGAGCATTCTTTTTTTTAACTGGCTAACACGGTACCAATGCTGAGAGGTAGGTGGTGATTATGAGGGCTCCCATCCGAAGGAAAGAGATTATTGAAATGGCTGCTGAACTGGGTCCTGTGAATCCCATTGCTCCAACTCTACCAAAGAGTTAGTCCGGTCTCAGCAGACTATCACTGGGACCTCACAGACTGGATTAAAGCAGCAGTTAAATGGTGCTCCATTCAAGTCTATAGCATGGACGAAGACAGTGGAGCACAGAGATTGGCTTTCTTCAGCGCCATAGACTGTGAATGTAGTGGCAGGGCTCGTGTGACCTCTTGCTCCATTCAACTACTGCAGGTTGTGTACAAGGGAGAATGGGAAACCCCAGTGAAAATTCTGGCTATCAGTAGGGCTTCCAGCAGTGGGAGCTCACATACATAGTTATCACCCATACATAACTTTCTGAGACAGGAACATACTTTAAAGAAAGGCCGAACAGACCCTTTGAAAGAAGCCATCACACATGTTCTGCATAAACAGATGTGATGCTATGTACTCTGCCTTATCAACTATTCAGTGGGTGCCAATGAAGCAGTATCAGCAGCACAGGTCTTTTCCCAGCAATTTTCATATGCCGATTATTAATATTTCTGCAAATCAACTCATGACTGGTGCAACGTGCGCTGGGTAAGTCATCTAAGCACAAGACAGACATCAGTGATGCTAACCTGCCTTCCACAGAGCAGTCCTTTGCTCATTATTGGAGTTAAAAGCTTTTGCGAATCTGTGCGATTCAAGCAGACAATCCAGGAGCTTGAAGAGTTGCTGTGATGTGAGGAAGCGGTACATGCCTTGATCCTGAGTGTCAACGTGGACATCAAAATGAACAGCGTCTCTCTGTGGATGACACAAGGGGACAGTTTCATATTAGCAGATGTCACTCAGTACAAGGAGAGAGGTTTTTTTCGGCTGCTTGGATACAATATAGCCCCATAACATATCTGTATGTTTAGCTGTAATGAGTGTTAGGGGCCATATTGTCACAGATAACCTCTCCAGTAAAAACCAATAATGAGTGTTAATACCGATTGTATACAACTGACAGACTAAGCCCAGATGACGCAAGGAATTTCTGTGTGTCTACGGCAAGTCTGAGGCAATAATTTATATTTATCTGTCTTTGGTGATGTTTAATACTTTTGCATGGACACCTTGCTGTTGGCTTTTTCAATATGATCTTACCAGAATAGAAGTCATTTTCCTCCAAAACACTCAGTCAAGTTCACAACTTATTGGCCAGGCTGCATTCATACCGGTGGCAGCATCATATAGAAGGTGCAGTCACAATACAGCCGGAAACCGCACCGGGGTGCAGACGGGGCTTGTACACGACAGCAGCTAAAAGCACTTACATTATTAATAAGCAGCTGTGCAGAAAAATAGCAGTTCAATGCGAGGCCATTACCGTGCAGTGGTCTTGTCCCCAGAGTACACTATACTGAAGGCGTAGGGTCTCAGCTTTCCCTCCTCTCCTCCGTACAGACACCACATTCCCTAATTTCTAACAACGTTTTTATCTCACCATACAATCTCCTCCATTTTTGGTTCAGTGAGCCTGGGGGTCTCCAGCCTCCATCCCTGATTACAGTCTTCAGAAAAATGCTAGACCCCTAATCTGGAAAAGCTCAGGGCTTGGAGACCAGGGTGGGCTGAAGAAGGCTTCGACCTGACTTTCTGATACGTGTGACAAGCTCACATACGTGGCAGGTCCCTAGATCATAAGGGGGTTGGAGAAACTGCTGGGCCAGCCAACTCCAGGAAGCCATCCACATTCTGCGTATTGTCCGTACACCCAATCCTGAGGCAACCTAAACATAACGCCTCTTATAATTATCAGGCTGAACAGAACGCTCTAACTGATCAATAAGAAAGCTGACCGGGAGGATCTGGTGCTGCCGAGCCCACCTGACTGCAGAACATTTTTCTTGCTAAAAGTGTAAATTTTATAGTATAGGGAAACATGGTAACCTATGAACATAAGTTCCTTGAGTGACGCTAGCAGGTTAGACCTCAGAGCCTTTATCTGACATGCTCTGCCCTGAAACACTGTCCTAGTGACATCCAGGGCGAATTCAGTCAATTGATAACTAAGTGGGTACGAGCTCACAATATAAATGCAATGAACACTAGAGGTTAGAAAATGTTCATTTAAAGGGCACATGGACGATTCTACTAACACAATAAGCGGACCGCTAAGTGTGAGGTACAAGACCTCATACAGATGGACAAATCATCACCCAATTCCAGATATGACACTTGCAGCCCCGCAATTCTAGTCCGGTACCTTTAGTCTGCAACTTCTGTTCTCTTGTACTATCCAAAATACACAGCATGAAATAGGATTACAATTGACCCATCTGTACGAGGTCTCTGATACAATACACTGGTGTATGGGGTCTGCACCACTGTTTCATATTCCCCATAATAAGACCACACACCTGAGCGGCAGCCAGATTTTCTGCATCTTCTTTCTTACTTGTCGCAGGGAAAAACACGATATTGTCGATGGTCTGAATGAGTTCTAGTTGCACGACACATTTAATTAACAATGCTGAAAAAAGCTTCTGTTCTGGAAGTTCTAAAAAGAAAAAAATGTAAAAACAGAAAACGGCAATGAAATTATTCATCTCCAAGAAGAAGCCAAAATCCTTTTCAAGATCAAAGACACTTGTTATCTTCCACCCTCGCAAGTTAATTACTGACACTCTGCTGTGTTTCGCGGACATTAAAATACAAGATAATCAGAGGTTGAAACCTACGACATGAGCCGTCTGCGAGGCGCAGAAATAAAAGAGGAGACTTTATTAGTCTCCAGTATTTGTTACTTCATATAGTGCGGGTCTGAGGCCCGGGCTTCACGGGCGCACCACAATCACATCTTGCCCTTAGTATTACTCACTGGCTCCAGTTCTGATCAGGTAGAAGTCATCATTAGCTACACTTGTAATGCCAGGCTGGGTGCTGCGTCTGCCATCAGCTGTCCGCGGCTGGATGGAGTCATGGATATCAACAGACTTCTGAGATATGGAGTCCTGACAGACACAAATTGCACTCTTTTGAATATTTTGTTATTCTTTGTGTAAAACAAAAAAAAAAAAAAAAAAAAAAAGCTTTCACATATGCAATACATGAAATATTGATGAACTGTCTGTCCTTCCTCAAAAGACTTCACCAAAATGACAACTATGAAATAAAATAGACTAATCTGCAAATATCTACATACAATTAACAAAAAAAAAATAATAAAGATAGAGAATTTTTTTTTTAATTCTTTTTATATTTTTTCACTGACATGGCTGTATGAGGACTTTCTTTAATGGCAACCAAATTTATTTTTTAACGCCGTCTTGGGGTATATAAAAATTGCTGTGTCATCTGATTTTTTTAATGCAAATATATATATACATACATACATATATAAAAGCTATTTTTGGTTTAGTTTTGTTTATATTTTTTTACTGGTCACATTCCACACAAAATAACTTGTAGAATAAGTTCAATATAGATCTCTGGAGAACATGTACCCATGTATATAATATACGCACACACTAAATATGTATATCAGAGACTTGATCTGTGTGTGATGTGTGGCATAAGGGAAGACAAATGTGGAAAAAGAGCCACCCTGCTGTGCCAAACATCACAGGCTGAGATGATCTGGGTCTGCTAGGATCCACCAGACCCAGCAATCTTACAGAAGCATCAGCGGTGCCGATACACTGCTCACTGCAGAGTGCTGATTGGCTGCCATGTAGCCGGTGAAATAGAAGACAGGAGGTGAAATATACCACTTCTGCCTTATTGTAAGGGTCTGCACGATGTGACCAGCTCCTGCTTGGAAGAACATGGGCTGTCAATTTGCCGCAGTGGCCAGGAAAAAGAGAAGGCAGAGTCTTGTTTCCGTCACTGAATATACATGTACACTCTGCCCGATGCACAGAGGGGGAATATAGTGGTCAGGAAGAGAGGTTTCTTACATTTATGGTCACATTTAGATATATGAACATAAATATGGATTTTGGAGGATTTCGAGCTGTGGTTTTATTTGCATAAAATGTAAGTTTCATATCGCTGATCGAGAAGATGAGAAGTGTGACCAGATGCATTGCAGCTTCTGCAATACAAAACTTACCAGCTGCTTTTCAGTGCTTAGATCAATCTCTCCAGACGCCTGTTTCCACGTTAACAACCTGTGAGAGTAGAGAAGATTAAGTCCATGTTCACACGTTGTGTTTTTGTCTGCAGGCAAAACCTGCTCTCTTGGCAGTAAAAAAGCTGTTTACAAAAAGTAGGTGTGCTGTGTTTCTGTCTGGTACATTTGTCTCTTGTGCATAAAAAAAACCATGATGCAACTTCCTCAGGTTTTTGCACCAAAAACACTGCAAAACCTGATATCTGCGTTTTTTGCACTTACTCATTGCTTTCTATGGGTGAAAAAACGCTGAAAGAAGTGACATTCTGCAGTTTTAAAAAAACTAAGCAGTTTTCCAATTCGGCCAGGAATAAAAAAAACAAAAACAAACAATGTGTGCACATAGCTTTTGCTGGTGCTGTAAAGCCCAGCTTAAAATTTGCATATAAATTGTATAAAATTTGCATGTTTTCGCATATACGCCTATACTGACGCCTACGTCACAGACTTACATCAGAGTGATATATTGGGAAATATACCTGACGGAAGGCCAAAATGAAAGTGGTAACATGGTAACAAGGATCCGTTTACACGGACCAACCAGCAGCACGAGGACCGCCAATCGCTGGACGTTTAATAGCCTGTTTACACAGGCAGACTAAGGTAAATAATGTGCACGCACAAATCGGTAATAGATTCTTCAGTGCACATAGGCTGCCATAATTCTCAGCGGTACTGTATAACAAAATCATTTTACTTGAAGATGGAATGTTTTTGCTCGTTCACTGGGTGATCGGCGGCCTGTTTACACTGAATTGTGAAATGAGCGATTTTAAGAACACTTGTTTGACGTTTTCTTGCAGCGTAACAGAAACTTACACTCATTTTTGGTGCATTTCTATGCTGCGTGTGAAATAGAAGTGAATGTAAAAGTGTATAGACGAGAATCTATGGTTGGAAAGATCGCCATGCTGTTCCCCTGGGAGACACAGATCAGCGCACTCACGCGTGTGGGATGGTCGTCTTGAAGATATCTAGCATGCAGTTGCCGGTTTTGTCCCAGATTTCCAGGGTAAATTTTTCTCCATTGAGAATAACAACATTTTCTAGACAATTGGTTCCAGAGCGAGCGAGCTGTTCATTGTCTGCCATAGAAAATAATGCAATTACATCGCTGTGAAACAGAGAATGGATTTCACCATTACATTTGTTGGCCGTGAAAAATACCAACAAGCAAGTGCCCCCCATGCACATTAAATTAAAGTAAGTTGAACCGGTCAATTTGGACACCACTAACCAACTGTTTGATATGTATGGGGGTCTCCTAACTGTCCCCTGACAAATGAAAACGGGAGAGAGAAGGATCGGCCAGGTGGAATTTCAACATCCGTCCTCCTGTTTTCATGGAATTTAAGCCCCTATCAGCTGTCCAGCTGCAGCTTTCCTGCACCTCCCCACTAAAGAAACATGAGCGCTTGGCTAAGCAGAGCACTTATGTGTAGAGGAGTCGGGAAATACGGCGGTCTGATGAACATTCAGCAGTTATTGGATGTGTACGGCAACTTACGTCCGCATCCAGATGTAATTTGTATGTGAAAGTAATAAACCTAAACCCTATATGTTGTATAGAAAATGGCAGCTGCCTAATATTGATTTCTTGTCATGAACTAAAGCAAAAGTTTCTAAAATAAATGGGTTATTTCAATTCAACTAGATTATCACCTACCCAATGGTAATATTATTCACTAGATTGCAGAGGGTGAGACTGCTGGGTCCCCCACCAAATACCAGAGTGATAGTCCCATGTCCTTGGTTTCCTCATTCCACAAGACATCATCAAGTGGAGTTGAATGAAGCGGTGGTCGGCATATGCCGTGTCGATCCCTATTCCAATCCTATGGCACTGACATGGACAGCCAGGCCCTGGGAGAACGGGGAACTTGGGACCGTTGTTCTGGTGACCAATGGGTGTCCAAGAAGTCAGACACCTAACCATCTAACAGTTATAACATGTTAAGGGGACTGGGGATAAATGGTTTGAACTGAAGAAGTAACCCTTTAACAAGCCCCAAACAACGAGGCTAAAGTTCATGTGTGTCCATATAATATTGATTCCTCTGGTCTATTAGAGAATTACATGTACTGCAGAGGACAAAGTGGGGATAATCCTTCAAACCTTGATACGACCATTTTCATATATGGCTATTGTCAAATGGCAGAAAAAAACAAGTAGTTTCGCAATATATTGCTTATTAAAATTTGCAGCTCATCTTGACTAACACTTTTCCTCAGTTTACAACTTGTTGCCTAGGAGACCGACCACCGCAGATGCCTAGTTTGTAAGCACTGCACTGGAACACGCAGGGACTTGGAGGTAACAGAGCGCTCCTGCAATCCTGGCCTCAAAACAGTGGTATCAGCTCCATAGAAAAGGGTTGGTAAGCAATGCGCATTGTATAGAAGAGGTAATTGGTTGTCAAAACAACGAGCTGAAAAAAAAAGTGTTAATATCTCAAGAACGACTGAATTGTGTAATAATCAGTAAATTGTATTTACAAGGACTATCTGACAATGCCCATTTATGTAGATGAGAAGAACCCTATAATACTTATTAGGGAGAATGAGGAGATTAGCGCCAGTTACCAGACTGGTGAGTTCCAGTATCTACCATCAAGGTCCAAGGGCTACAGAGATACAGGGATATTTATACACTAGATGGTGGCCCGATTCTAACGCATCGGGTATTCTGGAATATGTATGTAGTTTATTTATGCATGGCTCCGCTCCCACCCTAACATCCTATATACATGGCTCCGCTCCCACCCTCCCATCCTATATACATGGCTCCACTCCCACCCTCCTATATACATGACTCCGCTCCCACCCTCCCATCCTATATACCAATCAGCGACGCATGATTTCCGTTACAGATGGAAGTGAAAAGTTAGACAATTATATAGTAGATATTAGACAGACGGCCATATCAATCTTCATAACAGTACAGCTATGCTTTTAACACAAGCGCTGACAATTCCACGTGTAGGAGACAGATCTTACCTTGCTGTACACACCAGTAGAGCTGAGAAAAGATATCATCCAGCAGGACGTCACTGAGCACCTCAAAGTACTGGGTGAAGACATCACATATTGCATAGAGGGCGTGATTGCACGTCGTGGTCATCCATTCAGCTTTCTGAGAATGGGAAAAGAAAAAACATCTCAGATGCGGAAATAGATTTCGTTATCCCAAACCAGCTGGGCATGGATGACGGACACTTGAGTCACAAGTCTGCGGTGCGCTTATCTCTCCGCTGGGACCGGAGCTTTTCTTGTAAGAAACACAAAACGAGAATAAGGTATTTAACTCCTTCCTGCTGCAGCCAATATTCATTACTTCCACTTTTGTTTTTTCCTTCCATCGTCCAAGTGTCATAACTTAATTATTTTTTCCCACCACCTAGCCATATAGCAGCTTGTTGCTTTGGAGAATGAGTTATAGTTTTGAATGACACCATTCATTTTACCATGCAATGTACAGGAAACAGGGGACAAACACGGATTTTGGTAAGAACTT
>VIAB01002213.1:85169-101781 GCA_009801035.1 Oophaga pumilio | reverse complement strand
CATTCTCAAAACTTTTGGCCATGACTGTACACTGTGCCAATTCAGTAAATAAAAATTTTCATAGAGCCCCTAAATCCATGAAGAAAAATGAAAAAAATAAATATTCACCTGGCATTGGATGCTTCAGTGCAGCCAAGTATTTTAGCCGCTCTCCTGCAGAAAAACACTAGTGGCAAAATGACAACGTCAGGGCGCTGAGCAGCAGACTGAATCTGGCTTCTTACAGATCACCGCTTTATTCAATTATATCCGTACTTTACAGAGGATGATGTAATGAAATAAGTCAGCGGTGCGGAGCTCCCGCCACCATGTTTAGGGCACTCCAGACTGACGCCGAATCCCGTTGAGATGACAATGTAGTGGGCTAACACTATCAAAAACCATTTAGCTTAGTAACACACAATTCCAAAACTCGTCTGATAAAAAGGAAAGTCTTACAGAATCCAAGCGCTCCTCCTGATGCAGGAACTGGGCGATATCCTCGGGGGTATTACCCAGCATCCCTTGCTCTTGCAAATATTGGATTCCTCTTTTTGGTTTCTTGTTAAATCTGTACAATGAATAAGAAAGGAGAAGCTGACTGACGTCCATACAATGAAGTCTTACTGGGCTGCAAATAATACATTTTTACTTAAACGATCAGGAGCAATCAGTCTGAGACTTCGACAAAATTGTAAGTCAAATGTCTCTGAACCGTAAATCTCCTGGAACATAACTCGAAGAAAACTGAATGTGAAGACAAGCTGTATAGTTCAGCTCCAGAGCAGCGTGCGCCGTGCACTCAGCTAGATGACATTAAATCAAGGGCATCATTCCAGCCATCAAAGATATCAATCATTGCGAGGCTTTTAGCCCTCGTTTGTCGGCGATGTCGCATCTTGTTGCTTGGATACAGACATTCACTTTCTATCTGTGCAAATCTGTTACTAAATAGACCTCACAGATAAAACTTTACGGTACAGAACCAGCAACACAGACGAATAAACTAATACACAATATAAAAAATGGACGAAAAAAACATCTGTCCCATAAAGTCTCAAAAGCAAGATACCTCTTAAAGAATGTACAGGACAGAGTAGGTGGTGTCGCTTTCATCTAGTACCCCAGCACACAGCTGAGGCCTCCTATTCATGACTGGTGTTATTTCCCCAATACTGTGCATAGGCACAAAGTGATCAATAGCCCACAGTCAAAATCAAGGACTCGACCTCGCTTGCACACATCAGGCCTGCCCAACTTGCCTGCAACAGTTAATAAACATACATTTCATGAAAAGCACTGCAAGAAATAAAAATAGTGTTCTGGGGACAAGGGGTTTCGCGTTCTGCTTTTTCAGGTGCGCACAACTCCCCATCCTCTGGGCTTCCTTCTTGTTGGGAATAAGGGGTAGGAAACCTGCAGCACTCCAGCGGTGACACTACGATTCCTCCAATCGCACAGGCCTGCCAATGACAATGGTTATACTAGTAGCAGCTTTTTCTCACCAGTACTGGACTAATAAAGTGGACACCAGGAGAAGCCACAAGGAGCATGAATATGGAAAACATGATATTTTAGAGTAAATTGAAATTAATAAATGTAAATTAATATTTATTTTCAGACTGTCTGCAGTGTACATTTCCAAATGTGACAGATCTATAGGGCCCAATTTACCAGGGGGGAGACCAGAAAAGTGTCCTCTAGGCCACCGTCGGGTCTGTATAAAACCCAGGTTTCCGCAGTGTGAAAGAAATCAGTAAAAACTTTTTAGGATCTGTTCCCAACTAAATTCTGGCACCATACATGTTATTAACACGAAGAGCAAATTAAAAGCTGCAGTAATCTATGGCACTAAGAAAAAGGATAATATATGTAGATCTTCCCTCCCTGGATAAAGCAGACACCCCCTAAGTCTGCACTTCATTCATTGTTAGCAAATTAGATTAAAGAGAGATTTTTTCCTTTATGTTTAGCTCCCAAGAAAACGAGCCATTAAAAATCACTGCCAAAAATGAAAAGAAAAAACTGCGCGCAGCGAGATCACTTTCAGCCAGTGCCACTCACAAATCTATGCCTTGCTCTATGATTTCTTTCTGCTGTTTCAAGACCTCGAACTGCTCGGGATTATCGGTGCCAGACATCTGGGTGCTGTAGCTGCCGATGCCGGAAGAAGTGGTGGAATCCAGTGAGTTCAGGCTCCCGTATCGATTGATGGTCTCTGGGTGTTTGCTCTCATTTGTTTCTTGCTCGATGGGTTTCTCCTGCCCTGTTGTAGGAAGAGAATAAAATAAATTGCAAAAAAATAAAAAAACATATCGCCACTGAATGCCAAAAACAATGTGAAAGGAGCATGACACAACTCGCAAAGGATCCAAACCTGCTGGATGTTTGGGCGCAAATTGCAAATTACAATTTATTATTAAATATAGCTAAAATCTAACAATACAAAAACGGAAAAAATACACGTGTATGGATTGTTGGGAGATTTCAAACCCTTGTCCCTGGTTTCTTCATCACAACTACATACTCCGGGACCGGCTGCTTCATTCCCTGCCCCACTTGACTCATTAAATCGTGAATTCTATCTCATAAGGTGCTTTAATGGTGGCAGGCAGCAGATTGCCAATTGCTCTGCATTTAGAAAGTGTTTCAGCTTTCAGGGTCAAAAAAGCTACTTCTCTCATCTACATGAAAATTCTGCCACATCTTTATTTCGTCAATTACAAGTTTTTATCTCGTTTAATCTTGGAATATAGTCTTTTTTAATTGTACTCTTGCAACCAAGATATTGGTAAAGGCTTTGTGCACATCATGTCACGATCATTCCATCAACCAAATAGGTTGTGATAACTGCCCAATCATGACCATCATCCTCTGATCTAAACCCAATATATGCGGATCTGCCAGGTAAATGGAGCCCCACTTACATATTTATTATATGCAAGAAATGGAAAGCTCAAAATGTGATGTGACTGAAGCCAGCAGATCATCGATGTCCTCTCCTCCTCCCAGATATGGTCTCCGCATGCTTTGGGAGACGGGCGACTTCACCTCCAGACCCTGCACAGAAGAGATGATTTCCGCTGCCATTCTCTAGTACAGATATTTTCGAGCAGAGGGTCACCTGTTGGAGCATATGATGGTCTTCCTATTCTTCCAGATACATGGTGAACACCCTCCTAAGGCAGTTTAGCCATTCAGAACATTCACTAAAGTGACACCTATTAAACCCAGATTAAAGCAGTCTCCCACATAATCCATCCTAGCATATAATTTCCCATATATCGGTATGCTTACCAAGGGTCGTCTGAGAGTTCGGGTTCACATACAAGTCTTTACTCCACTCCACCATGCATTTCAAAATGGAAACCAGGCACTCCAAGCCTTTCTTCCTCAGACTTAATTCCTAAAATGGAAAAAAAAACGAATTACAGATTGAGAAAACACCATCAGTCTGTAACACACACATGCACATTACTGTCATCTTCATCTGCAGAAAACACCCTGACGTTCCATTTACCTCCGTTCAAGATGCCATTGACACGGTAACTATTCTGTCTGGTATCATGTACAGAAAGGAAAGGATTATGCTGAAACAACTGTCCGGATTTCTACTCAAACACAATCTGTCACAATTTCTCAGAATTTTTTTTTGTCTAATTCGCTTTGGGGAAAGATATAATAGGATAAAAGCTTTGTAATCATTTTATTCTTTCTAGTACAGGGCGCCACCTGATTCCTCCATACATCGGGGCTGTGATCCCTGGACATTGCTATTGGTTATACAGGATATCCTCTCTAGTAGGAGGATCGTGCCGTCACAGCACAGAGAAGCCGTGAAAGGACCGAGTGGCACCATAGTCGTGCTCCCGATTGTGCGGGGAACTGAAGACGCCCCCAGTCTTGCTGCACAGAGAAAGCCATTAAGGGTAAATTCACATGACACGGAATTAGTGGCAGTTTTATGGATGAGATTTTGGAAATCTTATTCCTATGCACATAACTTTTTTCCGACGTAACAACAAGCCACAGGGGGACGCAGGAAGAATCAGAAATAGAGCAGCAGGGGGGACGCCGGAAGCATCAGAACCAGAGCAGCAAGGGGACGTCAGAAGCATTGGAATCAGAGAAGCAGGGGGACGCCGGAAGCATCGGAACCAGAGCAGCAGGGGGACGCCGGAAGCATCGGAACCAGAGCAGCAGGGGGACGCCGGAAGCGTCGGAACCAGAGCAGCAGGGGGATGCCGGAAGTGTTGGAACCAGAGCAGCAGAGAACAGGGGGATCCAGAACCATCAGAACCAGAGCAACGGGGAGAAGGGGGACCCAGAACAATCAGAACCAGAGCAACAGGGAGAAGGGGAAGCCAGAACCAGAGCATAGGGGAGAAGGGGGAAGCCAGAACCATAGCAACGGGGAGCAGGGGGAACCCAGAGCAGCAGGTAGAACGGGGGGCCCCCGATAAGCATTGGAAAGAGAGCAGTGGGGAGCCCAGATGCATTGGAACCAGAACAGCCGGGAATACTGAAAGCATTGGAACTAGAGCAGTGGGGGAGACCCTGGAAGTATTGGAACCAGAGCAGCAGGGGCACAATGATAGCCTTGGAACTAGGGTTGAGCATTCCGATACCAAAACCCCATTCCGATACCTGAAATCCAATGTAAGTCTATGGGACCAAAATATCGGAAGTTAAAACTTCCGATATTTTGTTCCCATAGACTTACATTGGATTTCAGGTATCGGAATGGGGTTTTGGTATCGGAATGCTCAACCCTACTTGGAACTAGAGCAGCAGGGGGACTCTGGCAGCTTTGGAAATAGAACAGCGCCAGAACCCTGGAAGCAATGGAATCAGAACAGCGGGGCACTCTGGAAGCATCATAACCAGAGCAGCGGGGGAAACCTCGCAGCATTACGTGCGATGGGGGAATTCATAAGTCTGAAGGAACACAGAGGGTTGTTTGGACCAGACAACCCTTTAAGTAGTTAGTTATCTATGGCTAAACATTTTTCTTTTCACCATATTTTCCCTGGACTATACAAAGCACAAGAAATGCATGATTAACTGACCTCCACATAAATTAAAAACCCACACGGAAATGCTCTGCAGTCATCCCGATAAAAATTACTAGAAAATTAACAGAAATCCTTAGATTTGAAAAGTTTGGCCTAAAAACGTCAAGTGCAGGGAAAATTATATATTAACTAGAAATTACATACTTGAACATTTGACATGCCAAGTTCTTGACTGCCTCTTCCTTGAGCAATCTTGGAGAGATCATTAACCAATCTTTCAAAGATGTTTGCTGCGTTCAGGTCACAGTCGTAATTGACGTAAATATCCACCACGCTTTGTGCGTCTGTAAGAGAGGAGGCGCAGAGCGGAACCAGTCACACACGTACCATACACCACTATGGCAGACAACAGGGAAGGGGCAGGAGAAACGAGCATTTTATACCTGCACAGATTCTTGTCAAGGTCTGAATAACCATCCATTTGTGATCAAACGAACTAGTTGAGGTTTCCAGAATATAAAGGAAGATTTCTTTGAAGAAAACCTGAAACAAACATGCATTTAAAAACGCCACAATCTAACTCAGAGTTACGTCATGCTTTTATATACAAATAAAAATTATATTACATCATCGTAATGCAGAAATGACCCAAGATCAAAACAGGCCCAGCAACAAAAGAGCTTCATGGCAGCATTTCACATCTTACATAGTAATCCAGACCCACAATTATGGCTCAAATGCTGCAGAACATTAATTACAGGGACTGTGAGCACAGGATGACCGTCCAAACGAAATCCCTCTGCTCGGTGCGTCATGGCGGGATCAATCATTAATGTACACCTTCCCGCCTGCTTATTTTCCCTCATTCACCTCCCCCCTCTTCTTTGACATCTCTGGCTTCGTAGGGCAAGAGAAACGTGGAGATATATGGAAAACAAGCAGGTGGGATGGTGTATATAAATGATTGGCCCCGCTGTGGAGCACCGAGCGCCTGGACTTGGCTTGAACAGTCGTTCAAGTCGTAATTAAATAGGAATTACGAATAGAAGCAGATCAGTATGAAGACAAGCGTTTAGGAGAGCAGCAGATGGAGACATCTATGAAGGGGATGCATGGCAATAAACATCCGTACCCCAATTTTCCCAACAGTTGTGACTCCAACATCAATACTCATACAATAAGGTAATCAGGTTTACTCTGTGGGCTGTGGTTTAGGCTGTCTGGCAGTCATGTGCCTTGACCACAAGTCGACTACACACTGTATATATGTACAACTTCCCAGGGAAACCGTCATGAGAGGTTCTTCAGCAGACACCCATCGGCTCCTGGCGATGGCAACACAGGGGCACTTGAAATGATGCGTCCCCTGCTGACACGCTGTAAATGCCACTGACACGCTGTAAATGCCACTGTCATAGTTTGACATTGGCTTTTAAACATTTAACAGCCACAGATGGAGCTCAGCTTCACCCACGGCTGTTAGAGGCAGATGATGGGTGAAGCCATTCTCTGCAGTGGATGGTGAAGGCTTGGCTAGTGAACTGGAATCAAAGTCAGGAAGCTGCAATAGGACTTAAATGTAACGGTGTGAACAATTTTTATTTACAATAATGGCGTACGATGCCAATGTAATGGCCAAACAATGTCTGTGGTGGGCTGGAGCTGGCACTCTATGCGTATACAACAGCAGGCATATCACAGCCTGTCTTCAGCCTCCCCCATTATTCATGTGTTGTAAACCTACACATGTTCTCCAACAACTAGGAGTGGTCTGTATCAGTGAGTAAAAACGATGAGCTGTCGCGCAGCTAGGTGACCATTTTGACCTTAACAAATGGTGTCCAGGTAACACTATGCACTGGCAGGCCGTGGCATAGCGTGGGTTGCCAATGCCTGGGGCAAAGCAAATATGTAGTGCCCCTTAACGCATAGACCATTCATACTCCTTGAGTCTATGTCCAGTATTGGACCCTTTATGCCCTGAACAGATGTATTATACAGTATATTAGGAAAAATACTGATCTTAAAATTGCTTTAACCTCTATTTTTTATACTTTTCCTAAAATTAGAAAGTAAAAAAAAAGTTAGTTTTACTTTTTTTTTTAAATTTTACATTTATAACATTTTTTTTTACTTTAACCATTTTGCTACCCTAGCCCTAATGATAAGCCTATATATAGCCCGATCCCTAACCCTAGGCCTAACACTAGTTAAGATTAGAAAATGTAAAACCATAAAAGTAGCTCTTACTATAGAACACAGGTACAAAATTCTTTAGGGTGGGCGCTCCACTCCAACAAAAAGCGGAAATTGTTGGCACCACTCATTTGACAGTGGGAATGTTTTGGGGGGGAGAGATCAGGTAAGGGAATGTCAAATTTTGCACCTCAATAGATTTTGGCATTGTATGTTGAAATTGCTCGTTAGGCCGCATTCACAACTAGTTTGCAGCGCACTCCAGTATGTGACAGGGAAGCTCCCAGTGTATATGGTTTATTGGACACATTTGACAAACAGTGTTGTTTCTTGCCTCCACGTGGCCAATTCTGCGGTACTAATTAGCAAACATAACATCTTACCTCAATCTGCATCTTTAAGTGTAATTTGAAGTTTGATAACAGCGTCAAGAAAATAGAAAGGGACAGCTCAAAGACTTCAGGGACGGAGGATACACCGTTTTTAGAAAGCGCGACGCAGAGGTACTGCTTGATTGCATTGATGAACATCTCGTTGGTCTTGAAGACGGGGCCAGCATTCTGCAGGATCGACAACAGCAGCTGCAGCGACAAAACCTTGGAGCGCAACTCATGGGACCTAGGATGAAGCAAAGTATGGTTACATCCTAGAAAACACTGCACACTCAGAGCCAATGTTTGGCATCTATAAGCACACAGTATATATACTTAATGGATATGATGCACTATTTGGTCACACCCGAGTGTCACTGGTGCTTGTGATTTACTCCCCTTATTACTAGGTATTTACTATTCCTACGAGCTACGTGATCCCCAATGGACGGGCCAATGGTTATGCAATGTAACGTGACGCTGGAGAAGGAGAGCAACATATCTGTATACAAATGAGAAAAATCACAGCGCTGCAGCTTTCCAGCAGTGCGCAACAAATCCATTGTACCGCGCACAGCTACCCTAATGCAGCACATCACACGGATCATGTGGGAAAAGGGAAGAATCAGCAGAAAGACTTCACAATATGCTGGAAAAAGTCCCGGATCTCGGAGCATCAAAAGAGCTTCCCAGTGCCTCGAAAAACTAAAATGCTACCAAAAAGGCAAATAGGGCCAAACAACAAGGTGAGAACTGGGCAACGCCTCAATCACTGTCAGTGACCCAAGAGGAATGACTAAAACCCAAGCATCAAGGTCTGGAGTAGCACTGGGTCCTCCGCGTGGTTCTTATACACAGAACAGCTCCACGTTGCATAGCGCAATAATGCAGCACATAAATCGAAGACGGTCCCTCTGTACTCCTATTATACAAAAGGCAGACTGGCGTTTTTTTGTGTTATTCTGTGTGAATCCAGTAAAGAAATGTAGGCATAAGAATCCCATAATAGCTAATCGTCAGGTATCGTCCCCTCCAGTGCCGCAGCTCCACTTAAGATTGTGCTGGACACGGGAACGTCTCCTGTGCGGACATACTCAGTGTTGTGTCTGAAGGGGGCTGGCTGACGGTCTCATTGCAATAGCTAAGCCAGTCCCCTTATTTTTTATGGCCAAAGCACAGACAGAGTAGGGCGCTGACTTAGATGTTGAAATGAACAGACAGCAAGCCCCCTTAAGACAACATTGATACTATGTCAACAGAGAAAGGGCCAGAAGTGGTGAACAAAGGGTCAGCAGGGCTACCTAAAGATCAGGGCACCTGCCATTAATGTAAGTTAGGAAACCTACCAAAATGTCTCATTAGGATAAGTTTTTTTAAATGCACAACCCCTTTAAATCAGATGTGTCAGCAATTTTCACAATACAAACTGCACACTTTACTAAATGACTCTTAATCGTAATGAGGCTGGTATATTTACTTTGAAAATCCATGTCTGAATGGCAGTACAGCCTTTTTGAACATTTTCCTGCCTGATATAGAATTGAGCATCTTAGGAGTCCAGGTCTAGCTGAACCCAATAAATGCTTCTCTTCGTATCAGAATTATTTAGCCATTCTAAAATGACTTTTCACAGTAATACACTAGCACCATCAGGCAGATGAGCGCTAACTAACAATGTATGATATGTGTGTAATGGAATCCGATAACAAATCTGCTTTATCCCCCTATAGCGCAGCACGGCACCGACCATACTGAGAGTTACTGTAGTAACCGCTGCCCGATCTACTGCTTCACCGATGATCAGCGCTCCATATAAACCGGGAAATATTTCAGATAATTGAATTGTGAACCATTACATGCCTGTTACATTTGTCCTGAACTCCTCTTTTCAGATAAGTAAACCATGAAGTAGCGGATAATTTTATGCAAAAGGAAAAGTGATGCGGCATCTTGTGAAATATTTTTTCAGTGAAAAGCAATTCTTGGGCGAGTGTGAAGAGATTCAGATGTGAAGAAATCCAAGAACTGGGTAAAGGTGTTTAAGACAGCAGATAGGAAAAGACTGATACACGGCATTGTGAAATAGTCAGGGCAGCACAGAGGATTATGCCAATGGAATTGTTCTGGATGTTCAAATGATAAAAGCCTTACGTAGTATAGCGCTAGAACCTGATCACCTACCGCAGCATTAATAATTATAGTAAGCTACTTCTACATATTTAATTTCCATTTTCTTTATTTTCTGACTATACATTCTTTTGGTTTATAATTATTGGGTAACCTTTGTTAAAGAGGTATGCTCGAGCTTAAAAGTTCCCCCCTACTCCTATACTATTCCAGATCGTTGGCAGTCTGATCCCTGGGACCTCCACTGATCCCAATAACTGTGTGAATGGAGCGGAGGTCACCATGAGCACTGATGCTCCATTCATTCTCATGGGACTGCCGATGCACTTGGCTGGTCTTCGATATTCCCGAAGAGTGCTTTCACCTTGCGTTGTGTCTCCCTGTCGGTGCATACGTCCCAAATACCTCGCAAAACGGGGTACATATGAATGCGCCGACGGGGCCATAGACTGTAATGGTGACGGCACAGCGAACGTGCGCGCTGACGTGCATCATTTACAGGAGTGTATGCCTACAGGAGGTGGTCACTCAGACATAGTAAAGTGCGTCTGAGTGTCTGCCTTCCATAGGCATAAACTCCTGAAAAAAGTGCACGGCAGAGCTCACGTTCGCTCTGCTGTCACCATTACAGTGTATGGGCCACGTCGACACATGCATCCAGACCCTGTTTTGAGGGGGATTTCGGATCTATGCCCCGACGGAGGACACAGAACACAATGCGAAAACACCCTTAGGAATTATGGATTGTCAGTGCTCATGATCGATCTCCGCTTCATTCAACATGACATTTTAGAGCCCTGATTCTCGGGACCTACGGAGGTCCCAGCAGTTGGACACTCGGCGATCATGAAATTCTCAACTACATTTTCTGGATAAGTCTGAAAAAACAAAACTCCTGGTTCATACACAAGTATCCATAGGGCTCAATGCACTAAAAGGAGGTAGAAAATCGGCCCTTTTCCCCCTCCATGTGGAAGTATAAAATAATCTTTTTATGTGCATAGAAAAGAGTGGAATCAGTGGTTGGTATATGGTAACAGAGTGACGGACACAGGGAAATATTCCAGACCTATATACCACCAAGGAGGCAAAAAAAACAAACAGGCGTGAATAGATCCTACAACAAGTTCTAATGTAGATACATTTAGATACTATTATAGCTGAGAAGAAAAGAAAAAGAACAAATATTCTGCTGAACGTTGAAGCTGCTGGCAGATAACAGTGTACACAATCCGGATCTTCAAGGCTAATGATAAAAGATGCATTAACATTCCTCTAGTTGATGGAATACTCTTCCATGGCGGTTGCTAAGTGATGATTACAATGGTTCGCCATCTCAGGTGTGAGCCATAACCCTGCAATCAGCGCGTCCTATTATTTACAGCACAGCCGGCAGCGCGGCCTAACTCTGCATTATCGGCAATCACCGTATAAACGGTAATAAACGGCGGCAAAATAACTGCTATTTTACTACATCACATTCTGTCAATCAGAACAGTCAGCACGGCCGGGAAACGACAACGACAGCATAAACCCCGTGGCAGGGGGCGAGAACGGAGCTGCCGAGCGAGGGGGCTCTTTTGACATGTATATGCTTCATAGGATTGTTAAATGGGGGCGTCCCACAAATTTTTAGTTTTTTCCATTTAAGGTATCAGGCCACTGTAAAAGAACAAAAATGATTGAATAGCTCTAACAACGGCTGGAAGTAAAAGCAATGACCGAAGCTACACTGTGTCACCACCTCAACGAGTAGCGGTCGCTGCTGGGCACTGTGGAACAAGTGAAAGTCTCTTGAATTTACATCCTGAGACCACTGGAGCGAATTTCAGCTGATCGGTGGACGCCACCAAGTGTCGGACCCCCACCTCCCTGATATTGAGCACTTCTCCTAAGGACAGGTTACCAATATCAATTCCCAATACGAAATTGTAGCCTCAGCAATGATAGTGACAAGTACGGTAATTGTTAAGAATTGAAGAGAGTGAAAATGAAGAAATTGAAATCAAAGAGGTATTCAGGTTAAAAAGACTATACCCAGTGGTCGGACCACCCGACTTACTAGCTGTCACTTGCCCAGTGCATAGGTGAATATTGGTAAAAAGTCTTTATACCCAATCCAATGTCCCCTGTGTAAATGGTGCGGTGGCGCTCATGCTTCACCTCTGCCCCAATCACTGTGTATGGGATGAATGGGATTGTCAAAGGGATGTGATGACTGCTCAGCCCAATACATCGGCACCAAGCAAAAGACAACAACCAGACGGACAGCCAGATGCTACCAAATCACCAGACCATAATTAACATTACTGACTCAATACTTCACAACAGACTCCACTACTTCATTTCTCCAGCTATTTTTCTCCTTAACCAGGAGCACACAGATTTTTTTTTTTTACACCTTTAAACTGATCTACAGAACATTCAGGGGGCTACAAGAGATCTAAAACTGAACATTTGATGATTAACTCTTTAAGTACCATCCTACTTCTAATTAAGTAGCTGAAGCTTAAAGCTACTAAAGGAATCCCCCCCCATGTTTCCTTTGCCTTGTTTTACTTTAAAAAGGTACACGCGAGTGTATGGAGACCGATGACCATAGCTATACGGATTGGCAGAAGACTGACAGTGAACGCTGGATAACTTACTTTTATACATTTGATGCCAAGAAAAATGAGTGATTAACACCTTTAGGTTCAGTACATGAAATCGCAGTAATACTTACTTTGGGTCTGGGGGTCCATCAGATAACGGTTTCATAGATAATTTACATAGTGACCTAAAAACTAGGAAGGCATCCTTTTGTAAGATATGAGAAAATTTAGCACCAGGAGTAGATCCTGAAGTATTTCCTGATTCCTATAAAGAAGAAAGCCTCATGTTATGAAATGCTTCATCTCATCTCTGATCACTTATGATTTCAGCAGATCAGAATTAACAAACCAGACCACTCCATTTTCACTATTAACGCTACAGGTAAATCTGACTTTGGTTTAGTTAGAGAAGAGCCATAATATCTTCTAAGATGGCCCATAGATGCCCAGGGATACTGCAGCTGACACAGGTTGGATGCTATAGAAGGATATGGACACCTCTAGAGACCTTTTTTTTAACTTAATTAGGACCTGTCAGGTCAGTAATGCAGTTAATTTGCAGTATAATAGTGTTATGAAGGAGCCCGGCGACAGTACTAAAAGTGTGGCTCCCGGAGAAAATGGACTTTATTTTTTGCAGGAGCCGCCGGCTTTCAGTCAAACAGGCGTGCCTGAAGAAATGACAGTCACAGCTGACAGCACTGACTGACAGCCGGCTCTGCACTGATGCACTGTAGTGCCAGCTGTCAATCATTCCCGCTGTGTGCTATTAGCAGCCGCTCTCAGGGGACTGAAATTGCTCCAGGCACGCATGTGTGACTGAGTGTTCTGCTACCGTAACACCCCACTGAAGGAGAGGACAGAACGGCACCGCCACAATAGCAAAATCTGCAGCAGCAATATATTCTGAATATGGACTCCAGCAAAGGGAACTCATCCTTGCCTGAGTATCATTGGAGGAGATGGAAAGCCTGTCATCTGGAAGAGAGGGAGCATATGCCATAGATATCGGTGTGCCAGGAATGCCATTGGCATGAATAGCATCCCCATCGCTGCTGTCTTCAGTAGTTCTTGCAGTATATTCATTATGGACAGTCTCATCACCTGGGCACAAAGTGGAGTAAATGCAAGTTATTACAATAATGACCGTCTATAATGAATTTAGAGAGGATCTGTCACCAGATTTTACAATATAACTGAATACAGTTTCATATTTATATCTTAGACCTGAAGAGGCTGGTGTACTTATGCTGGGAGTCCATGTCAAAATGGTAATACTGTATAATCCTAGACTGTACCTAAAAATGGTCAGAGCTCATAAGTCCAAGGCCCCAAGTTCATCATGGGCTTTATGCCTGTTTTTTGTCTAGTTTTGTAACTTTTTAATTCACACCCAATTCATAATTCTATTTGCACCTTTTCTTGAAGACATTTCCTATGTGCCATTTTTTTTGTTTTCCATTTTGTGGGTGCAGTTTAGCGATTTCAGATGTTTTCACAAGTAGCTACTTTCCAAAAAGTCGAAAAAATTTGGCACAACTCCACTCCAGTCCCCTATATCGACACATCCCTTGAGCTTTGCGATTGGCTGCAGCGGTGATGTGCATTGGAGCTGTGAATTCATTACTGCAGCCAATAAAACAAAAATTGCAGCAGTGGAGAGCATATGCTGGATCCAGGGTCGGGCGAGTACAGTCTGATTTTATTATTTTAACTCAATGGCAATTAAAAACAAGAACACTGGTTTGCACAGAAGTGCAAAAACCCCTTTAAAAGGTAAGTACACCTGCCTAATCAGGTCTAAAAGATTGATTTAATAACGTATGAGGCTTATATAGGTAAACCTGGAGACAAGATACTATTTAAAATGGCAAAATAGAGAATTGTAAGATTCAAAACGTGGATAATAATATTATACTGTGAGCACTGCGTTACAGCCCTTATGTGAACGCTGGGAAAATCTGTGGGCGATTTAGGTAAAGAAAGGCCAAACTAATGGATAGCTTTCAGTACGCATTCTTTGTTATAATGGGACTCGGGGGGCAACATGACTATTATTTTACATCGAATGCTGGGGGCTTAAAGCCTTGAAAACACAACAGCAAGTTCAGATCCCAAAAACTCCAGACCACTGGGGTAACCAAAAAAAAAAAGAAATGAACATTATTACACGTCAAATAAAAAAATAACGTATAAAGTGTAACTGAAATACACCAGCAATAACAGATAATGGCCAGGTCCTCAGGATTTTGGACCCGTCTACCTGGAATATGCCATCAAAGTGCACTCAGGAATAAAGATCTTAGAACCCCATGACGGAAAAACTGCATATTCCTGCAGCTGTGACATAGGGAACAGAAGAAGCTCGTCAGTTACACCAATCACTAAGAAAAGAAGCGCAAACACAGGCCTGGATCTCGAAAAACCAAAGACGTATATAGTGTTATTTATATTATCAGTTGCAGATTATTTTCCACAGTTGTCACCTTCCTGGCCATACAAGGTGAAGTCTGCACTGCGGGTCCAGAGTGTTTGTGGGCTATGATGTGGATACTACTCACTTGGCCAGGGCTTTTACCAAGTGTACTAACCCAATTAGGTGCAGAAGACAAGGTATGACTGGGAGCGAGAGCACAACTACATATTGGCAAAATGGCCAAACAAGCATCTTCTCATTTCCAGTTATATGTAGAGATACTGGTCTAAAGAGCAAAATACTAGAAAAAACGTACATGAGGTAAATTTACACCACAAAAGGACAACCAATCGACAATATACAAGCCAATCAGCAGTCGCTGAAGGCACATGCAGGCAGGCTCATCACACTTATAAGTGCACAGACCGATCATTAATACGATCATTCTATGCCCATAAAATATCATCGTTATTGGCAACATCTGCCCTGATTATGCTGGATGATGTGCTGCAAATAACGACGATATTAATGCAGTGATGGGCCTTAAATGTGAGCCAACACAAACAGAAAGTAGGCCATATTCAGAAAGGTTTGGTGTTAAACTTATGAGGACGACAGAAGGATTGGGCAGATGGGAGTTTAAGTTACCGGATCTCCATTCTTTCCCCAAGGGACAAGCTGCCATCAGAGCTGTCTGACAGCACATTATTCCCCACTCTTCATAGAAAATGCATATAAGAGCTTTCATGTGTATGGAGGGGGAAAGAATAGGTATCAGAAGATGCATGGGTGCCTCAAGAGAACAACAGCACCCACATATAGTCAATATTAAAGAGAACCAGTCACCAGCGCAAAAAAACTGAGTAAAATCCCCTGTAAAATTGTCCGGGCTCCCTTGACTGTGTCGCTGCTTTCTGCTCTGCGTTGCTCCATTGCAGAGAGATAAGGTTTTTAGCTCCCCAATTCATATCTCTATAACCACATTCACTGAAATAATGTTTTGGAAAAGATCCAATAGCCAAAAAAAGGAGGTCTTTGAGAGATATTTCTCCCCAAGTTTGTTTGACAGTACAAATACCAATAATAAAAGAACTTGGCTTGTCACGCAGGTTTTTTTTTGTTTGTTTTTAAATTCAGTGGCAGAAAGCGCAATGTGTGCAAATTTACTAGCAAAACAGGTGTAACTAACCACAAAAGAGGTAAAATATTCCATATCAACTCATTTATCACCTGTAATGCTACTCATGTTGTTTATGGGACTATTTGCACAGAATAAACTTCAATGCATATTGGAGGTAGTAGCAGGAAATTGAAAAGCAGAATTGTAGGACGGATTTCTGATATTCATAAGAAAAAAGTCTACTAATACATCAGTGACTGCAGACGTTCTTGCCAGTGGTTTGGACTGCTTTTGCATTTTTTGGGATCTGGAGAGTTAATAAGCCTAAATGGTGGGGGTGGGGTTGGGAATTGGAAAAATGTTCTGCTAAAGATAGAAGCAACATGGTTAACTAAATGAAATATAGAGGCCCTCAGGGCATGAATTTCCACAATGATATAATGTATATTTATCAGTAAGGAGCAATTTTTCACTGGTTTGCTCTAATTTATAAATATGTTGACTAATTGTTATCTTTGCGGAGTGACTTTAAATTGGTCATGTGTATTTTATGTTTCAAATAAGACCGAGTGGTTGTAACGTGTTAGATCAAATTAACAAGATTTTCTGGGCATTTTTTTTTTAGATTTCACATACTGCACTACAAAAGTAGCAAAAATGAAAGTGTCTGCAATGGATTGATGACGAGTAAAAACATGGGGGAAAAAAGCGTCAGAATAAGCGGAGCTCAGGGATTCTTACGAGGTATCTAACTCAATTTTAGTGAGAAAGTGCCAGGTCCTCTTTACAGACTA
>VIAB01002213.1:41078-51459 GCA_009801035.1 Oophaga pumilio | reverse complement strand
GAAAACAATGGGCGGGAGAGAGCTGACTGGGATGTTAGGAGTTGACTCATCTCCTGGAAGGTACCAATTCTGTGCACTTTCTGCCAGGGTCTCACTGGTGGCTGAGCTTCATGGAAATCAACAATACATTATGAAAGATAAAGGCTGTCACAGCATGAGTATGACAGCCGATAGAAAAGCAATGCCAATTTGCTTATTTTCAAGTTAACTAAAGCAATTTAATAACTTTAAAATATATTTTAATAGACACTGCAACATCTAATAGAAACTAGCATTTTGCAACTGTTCCTTATTTTTATATAATCTACAAAATGAAACATTTTTGCAAATGCGGCATGAACAAAAAAAAAAAATCTGTTCCACGACCTACTGAGATGCTGCTAGAAAAACAATTTTTGGAAAAGTAGCACTCTGGCAAAAGAAAAGTAAAAGTGATGAAAGCTAGAACCTAAAGTACTGCAATTATTAAAAACAAGTAAAATGAAAACTAGGGTTGTGAAAAAAAATCTATTAAAAGAGATGTTGCTAGACAACTAGCTTCCTCTCCAGTCTGATCCCGTGTCCCGTGTATCTGCAGAGGGAGCTTCTGTATAAGAGCATCTGCCATGAGACAGAGGAAAGCAGGGTGAAGCCACTATACAGCCATTGACAGTGGTGATGCAGACGGAGTCAGTGTGTTCTGACGTACATCATTTTTGGTCGTATTTGCCTATTGGAGGCAGGAAGCAGTGCGTGGTAAACTACGTATTGCCACCAGGTTCAACTAGGTTTATACGGCCAAAGACATTCAATAAAGGGGTTCTCCGCTTTGTACCACCCATATTTCTTAGAAGGGTAACAATGAAGCTGATCAGTGTCCACTTGCTGGGAACTCCAAGAACCAGCTGTTATATAAAATATCTAGTGAAACCTTCTTGTGTCTCAGATCAGCCATGTTTCCCCTACTCCCCAGCATTCTGTGTCTATCTGTAAGACAACTAGCTGCAGTAGGAGCCTCCCCCATAGAGTGAGTATTTTGACCAGATCATCATTTCTATTCAGATTTTCCAATTCCAAGCTGAATAAACTTGAATGTTTATTGGGTGAAGCAGATCAGGTGATGTGTATGTGTAATGAGGGGCATGAGAGTTAAATATAAAACATCCATTACCAAGGTATGCACAATTATTAGGCAGCTTGTTTTTCTCAGGTAAAATGGGCCAAAAGAAATTTCACCAACTCTGAAAAGTCAAAAATTGAATAAGTCTCACGTGGGATGCAGCACTCTTAAAACTGATCATGCCCCAATATCTTAGAGCTTGAACCATCAAATTTTGCTGCAAATAGTCAACAGTGTCGCAAAAAATGGGTTTAGAAAAAAAAAATGGGCATAACTGCCATCGACTGGAGAAGAACCAAAAACGTGAAGCAATTATCCTCCAGTGCTGTCATATTCCAGAACTGAAACCTTTCTGGCGGACCCAGAAGTACAAGGTGTTCAGTGCTCAGAGACATGGCCGAGGTAAGGAAGGCTGAGACTTGACCACCACTGAGTAACACACAGAAGTACAATGTGTTCAGTGCTCAGAGACATGGCCGAGGTAAGGAAGGCTGAGACCTGACCAACACTGAACAAGACACAGAAGTACAAGGTGTTCAGTGCTCAGAGACATGGCCGAGGTAAGGAAGGCTGAGACCTGACCACCACTGAGTAACACACAGAAGTACAAGGTTTTCTGTGCTCCGAGACACGGCTGAGGTAAGGAAGGCTGAGATATGACCACCATTGAACAAGACACAGAAGTACAAGGTGTTCAGTGCTCAGAGACATGGCTGAGGTAAGGAAAGCTGAGATATGACCACCATTGAACAAGACACAGAAGTACAAGGTGTTCTGTGCTCAGAGACATGGCCGAGGTAAGGAAGGCTGAGACCTGACCACCACTGAGTAACACACAGAAGTATACAAGGTGTTCTGTGCTCAGAGACATGGCCGAGGTAAGGAAGGCTGAGATATGACCACCATTGAACAAGACACAGAGGTACAAGGTGTTCAGTGCTCAGAGACATGGCTGAGGTAAGGAAGGCTGAGACCTGACCACCACTGAGTAACACACAGAAGTACAAGGTGTTCTGTAATCAAAGACATGGCCCAGGTACGGAAGGCTGACATATGACCACCATTGAACAAGACACAGAAGTACAAGGTGTTCAGTGCTCAGAGACATGGCTGAGGTAAGGAAGGCTGAGACCTGACCACCACTGAGTAACACACAGAAGTACAAGGTGTTCTGTGCTCAGAGACATGGCCGAGGTAAGGAAGGCTGAGACCTGACCACCACTGAGCAACACACAGAAGTACAAGGTGTTCAGTACTCAGAGACATGGTTGAGGTAAGGAAGGCGGAGACCTGACCACCACTGAATAAGACACATTGGTTCATATGTCAAGACTGGGTCAAGAACTATCTGAAGACAGATTTTAGAAAGGTTTTATGGACTGATGAGATAAGAGTGACTGTTGACAGACCAGATGGATGGGCCCATGGCTGGATAAGTAACTTGCACAGACATTCACTTCCAACACCAGCAAGGTGGAGGTGGGGCACTTCTATGTGCTGGTATTATTAAAGATGACGTAGTTTGACCATTTCGGATTGAAGATAGACTCAAATTCAACTCCGCCACATACTACCAGTGTTTAGAAGACACTTTCTTCAAGCAAGTGGTACAGGAAAAACTCTGCATCTTTCAAGAAAACCATGATTTTTATGCAGGACAATGCTCCATCACAGCATCAAAAGCTCTACTGCTCGGCTGCCAGTAAAAGCCTTACAGATGAAAGAATATTGACAAGGCCCCTTCATCACCAGATCTAGACACTATTGAGAACTTATTGGCATTTCTTAAAAGGGAATCTGTTAGCAGGTTTTTTGCTTCCTCATGTGAAAGCAGCCTGATATAATCAAAGAGAAGCTTAATCCAAGGATGTATCACTTAGTTTACTTGGTGGTCCATTCTGACAGAGCTTTTAGATTTAGCATGAAGCAGAGCTGAGGAAGCTGCCCCCGCCCACACAAGGCTCTGTATATACAATGTCCATAGACAGTGAGGTGCTCATCACAGGAGGGGTTGGACCAGGGCTCACCTGACCACCTAGTCACAACAATGATAAGCTACTGGTGCTAAAACAATCACTGTAAGCTAACAAAACATGGCGCACTGCTGAAATCTGTGTCTCACCTCCTACTTCATGTGGTCTTCAGATTACATAGCAAACACCTGCTGATAGATTCCCATTAAATGGGAGATTTACAGTGAAGGAAAAAAGTACAGTTCTCTGAAGAGCGTCTGGGAGGATGTGGTTGGTGCTGCCCAAACAGTTGATAGTAGTGATGAGCGAGGGTGCTCGGATATCATCTTATCTGATCATCTTGGGGGTGCTCAAGTAATATGCCAGCATGTCTAACAGCTGTTAGACAGCCACAACACATGAAGGGAATTATCTGTTTGTTAGGCAATTCCGGCATGTACTGCACCTGTTCAACAGCCGTGGGGACTCCAACATATTACTCGAGCACCCCCAAGATACTTGGATAACACATGTATATGCTCAGATAACACAATATCCGAGCACGCTCGCTCATCACTAGTTGATAGGCAACAGGTTAGGACTTATTGGTAAGAAAAGAGGCGATATTGGTCAACGATTTATTTATTTTATATGCCAGAAATGTACAGTCATGGCCAAAAGTTTTGAGAATGACACAAATATTATATTTTCACATGATCTGCTGCCCTCTGGTTTTTATGTGTGTTTGACAGATGTTTTTATCACAGACAGAAATATAATAATTGCAAACATATGAGTAACAAAAGCTTATATTGACAGTTAGAATGAGTTAATGCAGCAAGTCAATATTTGCAGTGTTGACCCTTCTTCTTCAGGACCTCTGCAATTCTCCCTGGCATGCTCTCAATCAACTTCTGGACCAAATCCTGACTGATAGCAGTCCATTCTTGCACAATCAATGCTTTCATTTTGTCAGAATTTTTAGGTTTTTGTTTGTCCACCCATCTCTTGATGATTGACCACAAGTTCTCAATGGGATTAAGATCTGTGGAGTTTCCAGGCAATGGACCCAAAATCTCTATGTTTTGTTCCCTGAGCCATTTAGTTATCACCTTTGCTTTATGGCAAGGTGCTCCATCATGCTGGAAAAGGCATTGTTGATCGCCAAACTGCTCTTGGAGGGTTGGGAGAAGTTGCTCTTGGAGGACATTCTGGTACCATTCTTTATTCATGGCTGTGTTTTTAGGCAAGACTGTGAGAGAGCCGATTCCCTTGGCTGAGAAGCAACCCCACACATGAATGGTTTCAGGATGCTTAACAGTTGGCATGAGACAAGACTGGTGGTAGCGCTCACCTTGTCTTCTCCGAATGAGGCGTTTTCCTGATGTCCCAAACAATCGAAAAGGGGATTCATCAGAGAAAATAACTTTACCCCAGTCCTCAGCAGTCCACTGCCTGTACCTTTTGCCGAATATCAGTTTGTCCATGATGTTTTTTCTGGAGAGAAGTGGCTTCTTTGCTGCCCTCCTTGAGACCAGGCCTTGCTCCAAGAGTCTCCGCCTCACAGTGCGTGCAGATGCACTCACACCTGCCTGCTGCCATTCCTGAGCAAGCTCTGCACTGCTGGTAGCTCGATCTCGCAGCTGAAACACTTTTAAGAGACGGTCCTGGCGCTTGCTGGTCTTTCTTGGGCGCCCTGAAGCCTTTTTGGCAACAATGGAACCTCTATCCTTGAAGTTCTTGATGATGCGATAGATTGTTGACTGAGGTGCAATTTTTCTAGCTGCGATACTCTTCCCTGTTAGGCCATTTTTGTGCATTGCAATGATGACTGCACGTGTTTCTTTAGAGATAACCATGGTTAACAGAAGAGAAACAATGATGCCAAGCACCAGCCTCCTTTTAAAGTGTCCAGTGGTGTCATTCTTACTTAATCATGACAGATTGATCTCCAGCCATGTCCTCATCAACACCCACACCCGTGTTAATGGAGCAATCACTGAAAAGAGGTTAGCTGGTCCTTTTAAGGCAGGGCTGCAATGATGTTGAAATGTGTTTTGGGGGATAAAGTTCACTTTCTAGCCAAATATTGACTTTGCAAGTAATTGCTGTTAAGCTGATCACTCTTTATAACATTCTGGAGTATATGCAAATTGCCATTAGAAAAAGTGAAGCAGTAGACTTTGTAAAAATTAATATTTGTGTCATTCTCAAAACTTTTGGCCATGACTGTATTTTTGAGTGGTTTGGTTATTATTCTCTCATTTAACCCCTTAGTGACAGAGCCAATTTGGTACTTAATGACCAAGCCAATTTTTACAATTCTGACCACTGTCCCCACTCTGGAACGCTTCAGCGTATCCCACTGATTCTGAGAATGTGTTTTCATGACATACTGTACTTCATGATAGTGGTAAAATTTATTCGATATGACTCGCGTTTATTTATGAAAGTTTTGTGCCCTTAAATCAGAGAGTCATAGCGCACAAAATAATTAATAAATAACGTTTCCTACATGTCTACTTTACATCAGCACAATTTTGGAAACAATTTTTTTTTTGTTAGTACGATATAAGGGTTAAAAGTTGACCAGCGATTTCTAATTTTTCCAACAAAATTTACAAAATAATTTTTTTTTAGGGACCTCCGGTGTCCCTGGACTCTCCAGCTTGGGGGACCCCATTTCTCTCGCCTCTGGTATCCTAGATCATATCAGAGGAGAGAGAAATGAATGGGAAATCTATTTTTTTGCGATCGCCATTATTCCGTGAATAACGGTGATCACAACACTGAGGACAGTAAAAAACAACCCCAATCTTGTTGTCCGGTAGCCGAGACCTCTGATATTTCCGACTCTGGGAGGCGCTATAACCTTATTTCTCAGCGCCGTTAAAAAGTGGCGCTGAGGAATAAGTGCCCTTAACTGCCACCGTTAAAAGGCGTATCGGCGGTCGGTAAGGGGTGTAGGGATCCGCTCTGGTAGGCAGGGGCCGGGCCACAGTAATGAGGTAAACACACAGGCGTTCAGTTCAAAGTTCAGTGGTTTTAATGATAAGTTCAACAAAAATCCCTGTTTTCTGCAGGACTGTTTCAGGAACTTGCAGAAAACCTTGCAGACTGACAAACAATCTGCTTTCTTTTTCTCCTTTCCAGGTATGACCCAGTAAATGGTTTTCTAAATTTATGCCAGATAAATAAACATCCTTTTCCCGCTAACACCATGAAGGCGAGTTATGCAGCATGATTGTACAATGCGGCCTCCATAATGGCTGCATTAGCAAGGGCTGGGCCACCATGGTAATCGCAGAAGTTCTTAATTGTTAGGGGACCTGGAGAGCTAAGAACAAATTAATTAACCTCATTACTATGCCATACAATTATAAGGGGAGATGAAGCAGAATAAATACACTTGTAATATATGTAATATACAAGCAAGATCCTGTTCTCAGAAAACAAGAATATCCTGTGTTTCCACTATCGGGCAATACAAACAATAGAAGTTTTCTTACCACTCAGGCAAATATACTGCTGGTCGAATGAAGAAACATCATCGCCCAATATTGCTAAAAGGAGAGTACCTGGCAGAATGCAGACTGCCACAGGGCACAGGGTGGGACTAATACCCCAACCGTGCACACATCCGACACCTAATAGGAGTGACTATGGAAATACGTATGCAAATTGCCTCTTCAAAAAATGAGGACTTGTACTCTATAGCGCCACCTATTGGAAGTAGCGATCCTACAAGTCACAATCAACCCTTTAACGAGTCTTGTAATATGACTAAGGACGGTAAGCGACATGCAGACGGTCATTTTGGATTCACATTCATCGATTTCTAACAGTTTGGTAAAAAAAAAAACGGCAGTTGCTAAATCACAAAAGTGCATAGAAATCTAATACAGGCGGATGTTAATTTATGATGGGGAAATTGCATGTATAGCAATGCCCTAATAATCGTATATGATCAGTACAACTCCATTGTGAATGATTGTACAATGTACCAGGGAAGCTTTCCTGCCAGCCCACCAGCAGACACAGGTTGTTTTGCAACAGTCTGTATCTATAGCTGTATAGGCAGCAGATTTTAAGGGGTTGTCGAGAAAAAGAACAACAGAACAACATAAAGTAAAACTAGTAATACCTTACTGATCGCTGCTGCGCCCTTTCCAAGTGACCCATTAGTCTGTACTTACTGCTCCATTAAGATGGACAAGTGAACGCTGCAGCCAATCTCTGGCTGTTGTGGTGAAGTGTTAATCACCACTTCTATGTGTCAAGGAGCAGTAAGTACAAAGACCACAGCTCTGTACGTCTCGGTCTGTCTGGATGGACATGTCACTACTACAACTGATCAATGGTGGTAGCACTGTTGTGTTAGTCAGAGGGAAAACAAGCAGATGGGAAGGTGTAGATAAATGATTGTCCAAGCCGTGATGCACCGAGCGCCTGGACTTGATTTGGTCATTCTGTACTTAGAGTCCTTTTATCTGTACTCCACTATCGCCACTTCCTCTGGGATACAGCGCCGTTCTGCTCCTCTTCTCAGTGATGTCACTACTCTGCAGACTCTCCGGGTCACTCTGAGCAGAAAGTCTTTTACAATGTAAGCCTATGGAGGCTCGTTCTGATGTTTTATAGACTTCTGGATCATACTGCGCTCAGTGTGACCTGGAGAGTCTGCAGAGTGGTCACATCACTGAGAAGAGGAGCAGAACAGCGCTGGATCCAGGAGAAGGTAGTGGTGGGCGTGTATATTAATACACTCACATTACACATCATGCTCACAATTAAGAAAAATATTCATGGGAATGCATATTTAAAGCTTTTTTTTACCTGCAGATAACCACTATGACTGCAGTTGAATAAAGTTTTTTCTTTTTTTGGCGGACAGGTAATATATGTTCATAGCGGTCAGTAGGTGTGGATATTCCTTTATAAGACTACATCCGACACTAGAAGGAACTTCGGATCTCTCTGCATAAAGTAATACACCGAACTCAATATTGACACACGGGGCAGACTTAGCCTAAGTTCATATTAGCATTTCTGTGCGCAGCGTATCATCTGCATGTGCAAACGCATGCAAAAACACATGCATACGCGTGTTTACGCAGCGGTTTTTATCCGCATTATCTAACACATGATGCCAAAAAAAACGCTGCGTGTGTATGCGTTTTTGCATGCTGTAATCAGTTCCTGGACATGCGCAGTCTGAAGTCCGCATGCGCATGTCCTTGCGTACCAATGCGTTCCCATAGACAGTAATGCCTTGTTTTGACGGACTCATCCGCATGCGCATGACTGCGCATATTTGACGGATTTTTGACACTTCAAAGAATGCAACATGTTGCGTTCGCCAGACACCGCCGCACACCACGAAATGACGCACGCGTACGCATGCCAATGCATGTCCTTGCGTACACCATGTTAAAGATATGTACGCATGACGCATGCCGATCAAACGCTGCGCACCGATACGCAAATGTGATACCAGCCTTACAAACCCTAATTTTTAGACTACACTACCTGAAAATGCTCCAAGCTAATCTCAGTGGCTCATGTTGGATGATATATTTGTTGCTTCATCTATTCTTTGGCTTACGCGCAGAGTTTCATATTTTAAGCCGTGCCTCTTTTATGTGATATCATACCCCTTCTTAAGCCGTCCCACTTTTCCGATGACTTATTAAAAAAAAAAAATAGCCAAACCCTTAACAAATGTGGCACAAGGCTTGTTAGAGGTTTTCTTTCCACAAATTCGCCTATATATCTTGTGTATTTACCTTAGTAGATCTCCCCCATTGTGCAGAAATTACAAAAACTAGGTTGCGATTGCTATTACAGCTCATTAAGTGTATTGGAGCGGAGTTGCAGTACCAGACACAACCTATAGAATAGTGTGGCACTGTTTACATTTGTAGAAATTACATATTTTTGATCACCCAGGCAAACATTCTGGTTCTTGGGTCCAGAAATGATAGCAAGCACTCAACAATGAGGGAAATGGCCATATAGAATTGTTTTCTAGTACGGTATATTAAACAGATGGGAACAATTATTACAGGACTTGTATTTACTAGTGGTGATGAAGTGTCATTATTTCAGGTTTCTCCTAGAGAAAAGCCTCTAGCAAAACAGCACAATGCAATCAACATATAGAACAGCGGCTTGTGAAGAGCCGGATACCAGCACGAATATGAGAAGTGACAAGCTAGAAAGGAAAATGATGAATAATGCACCGTGGCACTGTCCTTCTGTACGGCTGCTAATAAGAAGCCAGAGTACAGTTACTGCAGCACAATGACACCGCCGGAAATAGGACAAGACTATTCATTTATTAACAACGCGGACTCATTATCATGTCCATTCATTTTACTGACTCCAGTGGTCAGTGAGGAAAATAATGACTTTATAATCGGACCCAGCCATCCTGCTGGTGCCCGCCGCACAAAAACCGCAACTTCCCAATATATTACTGGTTCTGTTCCCATCATGTGCAGGAGCGCTCGGATAATAAAACCAGGCAGCAAAGAGGAAATTAAATGCTTGCTTATTAGAAATTCACAAGACCGGTCACTCTGATGAAGCCCGTGTAACAACACGAGATGCTCCATCCATCAGGAAGGCAACAAGCTTTCCTACTGGGAAATCTGATCCCGTGTGCAACACTAAGGGCTTGTTCACACTGGCAGAATATGCTGCAGATTTTCTATAGCATCAGCGATATGGATGAGATTTCACAAAATCACAATTTTGCAGCACGTCCACATATGATGTAGAACCTCGCAGAATGCCCCCTTCGTGATAAGCAGCAGGTACACATACATCCCAATGTGGAGGTGCGCTAAATATACATTTTATGCAAAATACATTAACGTCTACCAAAACTAAAGCTCCATATATACAAAATATAGGTAGGGCCAAGCATAGATCTGTCCCCCACCCAAAAAAAAGGAGGGGTTTCTGCCAAAATCCTATTTAATTTTTGGCACTAAGTTTACAGTAAATATTGTAGCATTTACCCTTTTTGCATTGGGCTTTTTTATTAGTATTATAAGTGAGCTTTGCCTATATATACACACTTCCCTTTTTTATTGTATTAATGCAAGTGTAAAATAAAGCAATTTTGCCATTAAGAAAAGGCTTCTTGTTTTCGTCCTCCAGCTCCTGTGCAGACGTCAGTGTCTACTAGGTAACAAAAATATTTAGAACTGAGAGTCCTCAGTGGTTGATACCTTTTAATGGCTAACTGAAAAGATGGTAACAGACAACAAACAAGCTCTATGTAGTCTGATCATGCAGTCACCGTACCTTTCTGACCTCATAC
>VIAB01002213.1:16213-35738 GCA_009801035.1 Oophaga pumilio | reverse complement strand
GGGATCGCTGGTGTGTCGCTATGTGTGACGGGGCCCTAAGGGTTTGCCTATCTGTGCATGCAAACACTAGATTCGGCAGAACGTGAGAAAGAAACCATCTAGGATTCAACGGACAGAAAAGCAGCCTTGAACGCCAAGAGGGCGCAGTGAGGTATGTATAGGACATTGTTGGCCATCCATTGCATCCTGAACCATTTCCAGTCGTCTAAACTAGCTCTAGCCACTGGGACTCGATAGACACGGACGAGAGGGAGGCTGACAACCTGCGCAACTTTTCCTCACTTTTATCCAAGTCAAGCGCAAGTCATGACTTCAATCACCACGCTTCAAAATCCTGAGGTGATGAGGGAGAGGCAAAGCAGCAGGCGTGGAGTCACTGGAAGCTGTAGTCACAAACCTGCACACAAGCAGGACAGGGCAAAAGGGTCGCTCCCCACTGGACCGAAGTGGCAGTGGAGTTCGGCAGCCTCCTTGGTGTCTGAGCAGCCCTCTTTAGGATCACTCTACTCACCTCGGTCGAGAAAGGGCTAGAAAAGGTGCCTTAAATATAGTCTGCTTCACCATGACCTACCCAGCCTATCGCAGCTAGCAGATATACCTCAGACACACAAAGAAAAAAATGATGGTACTTAACCAACCTTGGCACAAGGAATGTGAGAACTCTGCTAGACAATATCAAGGCAGGCAGACCAGAGAGAAGAACGACACTGGTTGCTAAGGAGCTAGCTCGCTACATCATGGACATAGTAGATCTCAGAGAAATGCGCTTAGAAGATAAGGCCAACTTACAGATCGTAGTAGTGGATACACGTTTTTCTGGAGTGGTTGAAGCAGCGCTAAATGGCGAGAAGCAGGTGTGGGATTTGCCATCAAATCTCAACTTGTCTGTAAACATGCCAAGCTTCTGGAGGGCATCAATGATCACCTGATGACACTTCAGCTCCCACCTACAAGCAAGACGCGTGCTACGCTGATTATTACCTATGCTCCCACTATGACTAATCCAAATGACATTAAGGATAAGTTCTATGACAAACTTGACACTTATCTCAGTAATTATCTCAGTGTGGACCATTCCCTCCTGCTCCAGATTCTCTCATCTCTGGGCATCACAGGCTTGGCCCTATCCTGGATCTCATCATACCTAACAGACCGAACATTCAGTATCTCCCTCTTACACACCACCTCCTTACCTCGCCCCCTGTCTGTCGGTGTTCCTCAAGGCTCAGTTCTAGGACCCCTACTTTTCTCCATCTACACCTTCGGTCTGGGACAGCTCATAGAAACCCATGGTTTGCAGTATCATCTCTACGTCGATGACATGCAGATCTGCCTATCTGGACCTGACCTCACCTCCTTACTGACAAAAATCCCACAATGTCTGTCTGCTATTTCAGCTTTCTTCTCCGCTCGCTTTCTAAAACTGAACATGGACAAAACAGAATTCATACTCTTTCCCCCATCTCACTCTAACCCTCCACCAGACCTATCCATCAATGTCAATGGCTGTTCACTTTCCCCAGTCCCGCATGCTCGGTGCCTAGGGGTAATCCTCGACTCTGCCCTCTCTTTCAAGCCACATATCCAAACCCTAGCCTCCTTCTGCCGTCTCAAACTCAAAAATATTTCCCGGATCTGCACATTCCTTGACCATGACACCACAAAAAAACCAGTGCATGCCCTTATCATCTCCCGCCTCGACTACTGCAACCTCCTACTCTCTGGCCTCCCCTCTAGCACTCTGGCACCACTCCAATCCATCCTACATTCTGCTGCCCAACTAATCCACCTGTCTCCCCGTTATTCCCCAGCCTCTCCCCTATGCCAAGCCCTCCATTGGCTTCCTATTGTCCAGAGGCTCCAGTTCAAAACCCTAACTATGACATACAAAGCCATCCACAACCTGTCTCCTCCATACATATGTGACATGGTCTCCCGGTACTTACCACACGCAACCTTCGATCCTCTCAAGATCTCCTTCTCTACTCTCCTCTTATCTCTTCTTCCCACAACCGCATACAAGACTTCTCCCGCGAATCCCCCATACTCAGGAATTCTCTACCCCAAAACAACACATTAGACTCTCGCCTACCTTGGAAACCTTCAAAAAGAACCTGAAGACCCACCTCTTTCGACAAGCCTACAACCTGCAGTGATCCTCAGTCTACTGAACCGCCGCACGACCAGCTCGACCCTCTCCTAGTGTATCCTCAATCATCCCCTGTAGACTGTGAGCCCTTGCGGGTAGGGCCCTCTCTCCCTCTGTACTTATGTGTGCCTTGTATTGCTCATGTTTATTGTACTTGTCTATATTTGCCCCTTCTCACATGTAAAGCGCCATGAAATAAATGGCGCTATAAAAATGTATAATAATAATAATTCCAGTTAGACAATCTCATTATACTTAGAGACTTTAATTCCAGAGTGAGAACAGACTATCAAAACTGGGAGGGAGCCATTGGGAGATACCGCATTGGCAAGTGTAACAGTAATAGCCTTCTCCTCTTTAAGATGTGTGCTACACATGACCCTATAATCACTTTGAGGAACTGGACGCAGAGTTTTCCAGCACAGAGCACCGGTTACGTCGATCTTAATGTTGTTTTATGAGAGATTTGCTTGCTTGTCACTAGTTCAGCCTCAGGAATCGATGTTTCCATTTAGTGACAGTAAGCAGAGGAAGACGTGCGAGCTGGATCTTATGCATACATAAGGACAGATCCAAGATTGATTAATCAGGTAAAGCAATCATCGCATTGCATGCAGGGTCTCGCATGCAGTCCCAAGTGATGGGGTTTGGTCTGAGGAAAATACCTCCACCAATGCACAGTTAGTTTGGGGGAGGAGTGTTTCCCTAGGGCCAGACTCAATTCCTGGGGCCGGCTTGGGATGTTTACGACACTGACAAGGGAATATTCTGATCCTGAGAATTAAGTCAGTCTTGGCCTCTGGATCGGTGGGGAATTTGAGAGGTGATTTTTCAAAGGGTCTGACATCCCCTTTAAATTATAAATTTCATGAAGTTTGCTCCACTTTTAACCACACAACTTTTGAGCCCAAAGACAAATCTGTATCATTCATATTCATTGCTTTTAATACCTAAAGATGGGCTCCGATAGCTGTAAGCTCCTGCAATAAGTGAACCCTATGTGACATGAGGACAGGAGCAGAGAAGAGCTGTAAAAGAGGCAGCCACTGGATCGGAGATAGGTTCTACAACCAATGCCACAACCTCCTCGCCAACGTTCGCAGCAAAAACCTTAGAGGACAACGAGCTACGGACAACCCCTGCATAGCACAAAATAAGAAGAGTAGTCTATGACAAAAAACTAGTGCGTCATGTACGACTCTCATATGTCTGATTCACCGTCCAATATTTCTGTTTTTCTGGAAGAACATATGTAGAATTCAGGGCTGTGGAGTCGGAGCCAGGGCTGTGGAGTCGGTAAGTCAAACCTCCAACTCCTCAATTTCCATGTCACCGACTCCAACTCCACCAAAATGGGATCTGACTCTGACTCCACACCCCTGGTCGGAGCCCATTTTGTTGGAGTCGGTATCATGGAAACTGAGGAGTCGGAGTTGGAGGTTTGGCTTACCGACTCCACAGCCCTGGCAAGGATGTGGAGTTGGAGTCATGGAGTCGGAGCCCATTTTGGTGCAGTCAGAGTTGATGTCATGGAAATTGAGGAGTCGGAGTTTTGGCTTACCGACTTCACAGTCCTGGTAGAATTTCGCATAAATTACTTTAGTATTCTTGAAATCACCAAGATTACATTAAATCTACACTAAAGATTGTCAGATTACGATATAAATTATGTATAAAAGCCACAAGAAAATTGCAAACAAATTCAATACATTTTCAACAGATATTTGGTCCGTATACATAAGGCTAGGTTCACATTGCGTTAGGGGCATCCGTTTAACGGATCCGTTAAACGGATGCGCTAACGCTGATGTAATTTTTGACATCTTCATACCCCTAGCGCTAACGTATGCGCTAACGCATGGTAGCATTTTGATACCATGCCTTAGCCATACAGGTCTATGCACAGCGAACGCTGCAAACCGCGTTCGAGGTCCGTCAGAAATTAACAAATAATCGCCTAACGCATGCCGAATTTGGCATGCGTTAGGATGCGTTAATATAATGGAGGCCAATGGGTGCGTTAACGCATCCGTTACATAGCGTTAGTGCCGCTGTGAACGGACGCGTTTAATGGATGTCCCCTAACGCAATGTGAACCCACCCTAAGCTGTTCTTATGGACCTCACACTCATGCAATGGAGGTGGATAATATCCATGACAGGGGGTCTAATGCGTAAATTCAGGCACCTAGCCTGGGGTGCTAGTGACTTTAGGCACCTAACTTGGGGTGTGAACGAACTTTTGGATCTGAATAAATTTAGGAATATGTCTTGCTTTTCCAATAAAAACTAATATATAACTAGTTAAGTATACTAGTATATACGTAAAAAAAAAAGTTCTATAACATGTGTGAAACAGTGTTAAGAGGACAGTTTTACTGTTGCTCAGCACAGACTTTCATCAGGAAGCTAACAAAATATGCCTGCTGTACAGGAGAAGACTGTTCAGACGTAGTTGCAAAGTATTGGCTATTGAAGAAGTTCACACAGATTGGAGTAACACACAGTACTGCTTACTGACAATAGCAAACCTGCGTAGACAGATTGCATCAGACCTTCGCAGTGCCGATGTTAACGCTGGGCACTTGCTCCGTTGGGTTGCAAATTGCAACCAGGGCTGTGGAGTAGGAGTGGTGGAGTCGGTAGTCAGAGCCCATTTTGGTGGAGGTGGAGTTGGAGTCGGTGTTATGGAAATTGAGGAGTTGAAGTCGGAGGTTTGGCTTACCGACACCACAGCCCTGGTTGCAACCTCTCGGACTGTGTTCCCCTTAATCTGCACGGTGTAATCGCTGATGTATCCCAACCTATATGCATTATATACACACTACTCCATGCAGAATGTGGCCCACAGCTGTGCTCGGCATGGAGCGCAGCTCCTGAGGATTGAGTGTTAATACAACATGCATTACTAAGTGGCAGCACCATCTGCGCTCTCCTGATTCATGTGCATTGGTAGAGCTGCGTTTTGCTCATTGTCTAATATTGGTAATGTTCTTGCTATAAACAGAGATGGCCGAGCCGCCACATTACTGCATGTCAAATACGCTTATCCAGCACTAATCGGCATATCTACCAGGAGCTGGGGGTCTTCACAATAATGAGGAGAAGCCTCTCCGGACAGCCCTGCCAGAGCGCCTACCATGCATACCTAATACCATCAAACAACCAGGGAGAGACAGAAGAATAACATTCTGCTCCAATGAGCAGCCTTAGCATATAGACAAAAACAACCCAATTCTATTGGAAACATAAAGCTGAAAAAATATGCAGTATTCTAGTCTAATGTGAAGAACAGTGAGCGAAACCTGAAGACCCCAAGGTGGAAAACTCAGATTCTGTAACATGTTAGGGCACAGACATACGGATCTGACACTACCAATAAACAACCAAGGAACAATCTAAACCCTGCAGCAGTCAGGTGGCGGGAAGAGGTCACGGTCAGGGCCTCCGATGAGGTCGCCATTTGAGCCCTGTGTCAGATTCTCATCGGCACTCCCATAAGAATGAGAGACCACCGCTCCAGCCACACGGGTTCTTCAGAGTCCCTGTTCTCAGGATCGGTAGAGGTCCCAGAGAAGCTATATGCCCCATCCAATGCATGGTGATAAAATTATATTCAAGTCTGGAAGTCAAGTCATTTTTTATTTTAGTGCCCAATTTATAATGGCTTTTGCACCGTTGTCTATATCATTTTGTTTAGTTCTGCCGAACAATTCGCCCAATATTACCAGATAATTCCTCATTTCAGACTTGTTGAAACGTTGCATTATTTTGGTTCAATTGTACTCCAATGCCATAATGGAGTGTAAAGTCTGTCCAAATTTTTTTTTTTTTTACATTTTAAAAGCTAAAATGTACTAAAAAGGATGGCACAAGTAAGGCAAAAAAGAAACTTCTTTGCATTTACACCAAAATCATTAAACTTTGGGGGAGATTTATCAAAACTAGTACAAAGAAAAAATGGAGTATAGGCCCACAGTATCCAATTATGGTAGATTCAGGCTTTAACATTTCACTGGGCCTTTGGGAAATTCGAGTAGGGATTGTGATCGGTTATTATGGGAAACCACTCCACTTTTTCCTTTACACCAGTTGATAAATCTCCCTGAAACCCTAGTCTATTGAATTAGGTGATTATTTCAATAGTGAACACTTGAGAAAGAAGTGCCATCACCACAGGAGTCATTACATACATAAGGATTAGTACACACGGCACAATGCACAGTATGGCAGCACATGAATGCACCAAGATGCGCGCTCGCTGTGTGCTGCCAAACAGGCTCAGTTGGGTAGAGATAATCTCCAGAGAAAAACATCACAGTAATAACCAGTAATGAAATAGTCATTTTTACCATTAAAAGAAAAGAAAACAACCAAAAAAAAAAAAAGGACATCATCTATAAAACTCCGACAGGTCATGAGTAGAGATGAGTGAATTTGTTCGGATTTTGGCCCTGAATCTGGTTTTGACATACTCGAACACTATTCGGGCCGAATGTATGTCTTCTGTTAAGTTATGAACATATTCGGCAATTTATACTCCCATTGACTAATGACGTTCTGCTGTGTTCGACAAATATTGCAAAAGCAATATTCCATTCAGATCGTATTCGAAACCGAATCCGAACAAATTCGCTCATCTCTACTGATAAGTAACCCTGAAGAACAGGTGGATATCACGCCACGTGTAACAAGGGATGAATTCGACTCTTCCCATGACTGCTGATGTCATCGTATCAGCAGAGACCGGTGGAGAATCAGAATGAGAGCGATGGAGAATCAGTGAGGTCAGCATTGCTTTTTTCCCGCCCCCTCTTTTTTTAAACTTTAAAGTAACCTATTAGGATAAACTGTGCACATGAGAAATATCATTTCTAGCCAATATGACTTATATTCCTGTAGTTTTTCTCTACACAGTTTGTAGTTATTAGAAGCTTCAGTATTTTCCCTTTGTTTCGCGCTACTCCCATCTCCCCCCAGATTACCCTCTCCATAGATTTTTATAGGCAGCAGCTGTAAATTGATCCCTCACTGCAAACAGATGTCAGCAGTTTTAGTGAGTAAATAACTCCGAAGACCAAAAATGACTGATAACTGGGGGGGAAAGCAGCTCTATCTGTCCTATAAGATAAATTGCTACATTTCTAAAGTTTGCATTTACTGTTAATTCATGAAAAACAAATGCAAGTCTGGAAAATGTTTCCTCCGTAGACAAGTTCTTTATGTTATAGCTAACAATGGGTACATAATAACTGCTAGAAATAGGACTCAGATATCAGCCCTCACAAACGCAGTTGAACATTAATCTTTTACAGCAACATTACTGCGGGTAAAGCTACAAGATGACAGATTAGCGACTTAGATAAAAGTTTGGCACAACCTTATGAACAGAAGTCAAGATGGCACCACGTGACCTCACACTGTGGACTTCCAGGCAGTGCGGAAATATTTCTTTGATCAAGCTGTAGATACTTCTACATAGATAACAATGACGATATTTCTATCGGCAGTTTATAATAGACGACTTGTCCACACCTACACTGTAAATGGTGTGTAATACATAGAGACGTACAGTGCAGACCAAAAGTTTGGACACACCTTCTCATTCAAAGATTTTTCTTTATTTTTATGACTATGAAAATTGTAGAATCACACTGAAGGCATCAAAACTATGAATTAACACATGTGGAATTATACATTACACTTTACAAAAAAGTTGTTTCACACTTTTTTGTAAAGTGTAATGTATAATTCCACATGTGTTAATTCATAGTTTTGATGCCTTCAGTGTGATTCTACAATTTTCATAGTCATAAAAATAAAGAAAAATCTTTGAATGAGAAGGTGTGTCCAAACTTTTGGACTGTACTGTATACAGAATAGTGGCGACAACGCGTGATCCAGTAGATAAATCTAGTAATAAAGCCATTCCAAGAATCGAGGTACAATACACATCCGGTAACAGTCGAGCACTCATTTGGACATCAGCCATCTCTCCTGACTGCCCCAAACACAATGTTCAGTTCAGACGAGCGCTCGTTAGTTTTCATTGGGGAAAGCGAAGAATAAATATGTCAGACATTTTTAGCAGCAGCTTAACTCCTGAATAACAAAAAGGTAGGGAACTAAAAGATAAACAGCACAATCCTTATCTCTGCCAATATCGTTGTCGGTGGAGAGTCGGGAGACCCCATACACAGACTTTGCAAATATAGGTGGGTTCGGCGACTTTAGTCTAATGTGTATGGGACCGACGGCTGTGGAGTCGTTAAGCCAAACCTCTGACTCCTCAATTTCCATGACACCGACTCTGACTCCACCAAAATGGGCTCCGACTCCACAGCCGTGATGGGACCTTAATGAAAGAGTTAATTAAAGGGGTTGTCCAGGAAGAGGCAGCAATGGCAGACTGGTGGTTTCCTTGATGAGCAACTAGTTCCCTTTTACCCATCGTCAAAGGCCTCTCACCCAACCAGTCTCCGATTTTGTACTGATGAGGGGCAAGAGCACAGAAACAGCTGTATACAAATAGAGACTCTAGGCCAGTGATGGCTAACCTTGGCACTCCAGCTGTTGTAAAACTACAACTCCCAGCATGCCCTTGCAACCTGCAGCAGTTGAGGCATGCTGGTAGTTGTAGTTCTCCAACAGCTGGAGTGCCAAGGTTCGCCATCACTGCTCTAGCCTGACTTTATATTCTAAATAGCTCTATGGACCCGGTTATCTTCCTCTGAAGAAGCCACTTGCATACTAGGAAAAGAAAAACATGGCTGCTTTCATTCAAAACATTGCCACACCACAGGTAATGTCTGGCCTTGCAGCTTATCTCCATTCACTACAGTAATGACATGCTCCAATATCAGACAACTCATTGACAAGTGCATCCATATTTATGGGAAAAAGAAAAAAAAAAAAACACACATTACAGGGCTGTATTATTTACTAATTTTGATGAACAGTTTTTGGAGAGATGAGGATTGTATGTAGGATTCATTTCTCACCGCCAATGACTGACAGCTTGCACTCTATGCACATGGAGAAGGCTGCCAGTCAGCAGACGGACGTGTGGCAAAGCTGCTGCTCATAAATATCAGGGAGGACGGCATGGGGTCATGACAACTCTGGTAACAGGCTCTCTATATTGTACATGTAGAGCAAATAAAGGAGCGTCAGTGCTTAACCAGTTACAATAGTTGTAAGTTCAAGCCCACTGCTGTCTAGTCAGTGTCATGAGTCTTTCAGACGGCTTTACTCTGTATGTTGGAGACATACTGAGCCGCAAAAAAATACAGTGTGTGTGCAAACTAGGGGACATGTATGTAATTAATAAAAGATTATTTAGGGGGAAAAAAATGGCGTGGGGTCCCCCTATAATTTATAGTCAACAATGGCTATTCAGACAGCTGAGGGCTGATATTATTAGCCACAGAAGGGGCCATGGATACAAGCCCCCCTGGCTAATAATATCAGCTCTCAGTCGCCCCAGAAAAGGCTCATCTGTAAGATGCGCCAATTCTGGAACATAGCCTTGCTCTTCCCACTGCACTGTAGCAGCGGCATATGGGGTAATAGTTGGGAGATTAGTAATGGGAAGCGTCAATAAGACATCCCTATTACTAATCCCATAGTCAAATTGTAAATAAACCACAGACACCCTGAAAAAATTTATTTTATTGAAAGACACAGAGTCCTTTATTATTCTAAATTAAACCATACTTACAAAATCACCTAACTTCCCCAATGCTTTCTGTAATAAACATAAAATAATAAACCAACAATATACCATACCTGTCCGTCGTTCTATCTCACGCTGTAATCCATATGAGGGGATATACAGTTTACAACCAGGACGGTGCCAAGAAGCGACCGTCCCGGCTGTAAGCCACTGATGAATGAGTAGATGCAGGGAGAGGAGCTCCAGTGACTAGCGGTGACGTCAGTGAAGCTCCACTCCCTCACAGCCTGACCTGCGGTAACCTCTGGACCGTGGGAAAATGCCAGTTCATTTTCCCACGCTCCAGAGTTCAGCGCAGGTCAGGCTGTGAGGGTGCGCAGCATCAGTGACGTCAGCGCTAGTCTCTGAAGCAGAGCCGGCAGCATCTCATTCATTCACCAGTGGTTTACAACTGGGACGGCCGCATCTTGGCACTGTCCTAGTTGTAAACTGTATATCTCCTCATATGGATTACGGCGTGGGACACAACGACAGACAGGTATGGTTTATTGTTGGTTTGTTTTGTTTATTACAGGAGAACTAGGGTGTCACATGGATTAGCTGCATAATAAAGATGGCAAACTGTGTTTAGTGTTTTATTTCAATAAAATACTTTATTTTGGCTGTTTTTATTTAACCCATTAACAACTATAGGATTATAATAGATAGGTGACATCAACCCCCCATCTATTACCACATATGCCACCGCTACAGGGCAGTGGGAAAAGAGAGGCGAAGTGTCGGAATAGGCGCATCTTAGAGATGCACCTTTTCTGGGGCGGCTGAGAGCTGGTGTTTCTAGCCGAAGGTGGGGGGGACAATATCCATGGTCCTTTCCTAGGCTATGAGCCTACAGCTGTCTGCGTAGTCTTTTCTGGCCAGTAATTATAGGGGGACCCTACGTTATTTTTTTTTGGGGGGTCCCCCTATTTTAATAGCCAGTAAAGGCTAAATATACACCTGCGGCCTCATATTCATAGCCTGGGAAGATCCATGGGTATTATCCCCTTCCCAGGCTATAAACATCGGCCCCAAGTCGCTGGCTTTCCCTCTCTGGATTGGAAAATTGAGCGGGAGCCCACGCCATTCCCAAAAATAATCTTTTATTAATTCAATACATTAACATTAAGCTGCACACATACTAAACTAATTGTATTTGACACACACATCTATAAATCTACCCATTCTGTATGTATTTACTGTATGTAAAACATCTATTCTATCATTTTCTAATAACTATTTTTTTTTTTTTAAGAATATTTAGATTAAAAACGATGTGTAAATGACAGAGAGCTGCTGTATGTAAAAGTTCATGTTAAAATCGCATTGCAGTCTCATAGCAATCGAACTGCATTCGTATGTAAATCGGATGCTAGGTGTGAAAAATCATATTGCACTCGCACAAAAAACGCATGACACTCGTCTGACTTTAATGCATCAATATCGGACCGATTTTAAAATCAATAGTGTGTCTCCAGCTTAACAGCTGAGACAAGTGGACAAGGAAAGTCCTGGCTTGAAAGGGAACAGATGAGACAGGCAGAAACATCTGAACACTGGGAACGTTGTCTTCAGGAGAAATGGAAGAGACAGGCTGAATCAAGGGATGGGGAAACATCCGAACAAAAGGATGAAACTCGTTAAAATGAATGCATACGACATATGCAACTTATGTAAAGGCACAGGCAGGCTGACTTGAGTTTGGAAGCGCTTGTCCGCATTAATTTGGACAACCTGTGTTTTTCACATGGTCAACTCTACGTTGCTTGCTGTAGAGTGGGTAACCCCAAAAATCTATTCATATATCCACCTGAAGGTAAAGCGAAAATTGTTGTTTACCAAAAAGCGCCACAATAGACAGCTGTGCATCTGTACATCAATCTTACTCCTTTGTCCGTTAACCCTCTTTTTCAATCTAAGCCATTTTTCACTAACGTTATATTTCTATAACCATGAACTGGGTGGATTGTTACAGGAATCAGGGGCCCACCGGAGGATTCTCCTGTTCTCCAGTGGGCCAGTCCAAGTCTGCATGAATACCTTCAAGAAATACAGTGACAAAAGGACAGACTTTCACATATACGGTACTTTATTTTGTGGTTTTCTGAAAGGCATTCAGGTGTAAAGCTTATAAATATGAAGTAAAGAGGACCCAGGCTAATATTTTCCGTCTGCAATGTTTAGAGATGTCCTCTGCAGTGTGCCTTCAGGCCAAGCTGGAAGCATCGTTCAGCTTTTCTATACCGCGCTGTGATCTTATGGGGGCAGAATCAGAAGCCATTAGAGAGTATTTGAATTACAAAATCAAGACGTTGCAAAGTAACTAGAAAAAGCCTACAGCCTTAACGGAAACTTCACAAGTCCATATAGCAGCCATTTATTATAGGGCTCAATTAACGGCCTGACCTCGGATGTGCGACCTGCAGTAACATCTATAATGCTGTAGCATGGTTGAGAAAATATGACTGCAATATGGTTGTGTGAATTAGCCCATAGCCAGAGTACAGGCAAGCGCAGTGGCCAAGACACAACTGAAAACCGTGCCTACAAATTCCCAAGGGAATAGATAGTAATGGCCGTGTACAAGGTGGGTTTAAAGCAATTTTGCCAAATCATACAGTCTTCAAGGGGGTTATACAGCTTTGGGGAGCATTTTCCTTCTTTCTTAAATTTTGGAGCTATTATTTTTGCTGTTGGGTTTCATTAAAAATGTTGCACTGTTGGCCATCTATAGCCTCTGTGTTGTACTGTCTATTGCTGGCTGCAGAATGAGCTCACTGAGAATCTGTCAGTCAGTTCACTATGACGGTCTGATGGGCAGTTTGTGTCCTCTTATCTGTCTCTCTGAGCTCCTCTCAGCTGATTTATTGCCACAGACATCATTGAAGTTGAATGTGCAGAAACGAAAGAGCCTGTAATAGGCAAACCGAAGCAAAATTTTAATGAAATCTAAATGCAAAATAAGTTTTAGCCCCAAATGCATGCTTTTCAGTAAAAAAAAAAAAAAAAAAAAAAAAAAAAGGTGGACAAACCCTTTAACTATCAAATTAAAAATGTGATGATCAATGGTAAAATTACCTTTCGGTGCTTTTTTGGCTGGGTCACCCTAAAGATCATGAAGGGGCAGTCTTTTAAGCAGCTTTCACTAATCAAAGAGCGAAAAGGTATTTGAAGCAGAAAGCAAAACAGAAAAAGAATTTGCATACCCCAGGGAACGAGCTGTTTGTGCGCCTGGGATTGACAGCAGTTGACTAACATACTGGATCGGGTCTATGGCTGACAGAGGATAAATCTCTGCACCACCTACAGGATGCATACAGGATTGTGGGGCCATGCGCTCGCCTGGCCGTGTTATACCGTATATGACTATTGTGGGGTCGTGCGCTCGCCTGGCCGTGTTATACCGTATATGACTATTGTGGGGTCGTGCACTATCATGGCCGTGTTATACCGTATATGACTATTGTGGGGTCGTGCACTCACATGGCAGTGTTATAGCGTATATGACGATAGCGGGGCAGTGCACAATCATGGCCATGTTATACCGTATATGACTATTGTGAATCCGTGCACTCTCATGGCAGTGTTATAGTGTATATGACGATAGCGGGGCAGTGCGCTCTCATGGCCGAGTTATACAGCATATGACGATCGTGGATCCATGCGCTCTCATGGCCGTGTTATACAGTATATAACGATCGTGGATCCGTGAGCTCTCATGGCAGTGTTATACCGTATATGATGATTGTAGATTCATGCGCTCTAATGGCCGTGTTATACCGTATATGAAGATACCGGGGCCCTGCGCTCCCATGGCCGTTATACCGTATATGACAATTGTGGGGCTGTGCCCTCTCATTGCAGTGTTACCCTATATGACTGAGGCGGATGTATATAATAATGCATGTTGTGTACACATGACTGTTTTAGTATGATACATAATTATGTAGCTTCTATAAGATTCAGCCCCACAACAACTACCTGTATGTAACCCACCTTACATTATGTAGCACACAGCCGAGCAACCATCGTGTACCATACAACATACATTACATATATATGCCAAAAGAGCCAGTAACAGGTATCTGAGCTATTTCTATATAACAGCATTCCTTGCGTTTTGTATCATTAATATGTACACATTTTTAATTGCCCCTTATATTCCCAATAAGTATATATTAAGGAATTACAATGGATAAAAATTTACTTTAGGCAAAAAATTTGTCTTAGGGCTCCATTTTAGCCATTTTAGACAATTATTTTGCCTAAAAGCGAATTTTTATCCATTGTAATTCCACTTAACTAAAGCTCAAAACAAAAACAAATAAAAAAGATCATTTTATGAGTAAAACCAGGGCTATAAATTCTTTCCACCCCAGTGATATGTTCACAGATGATAAGTCACCAGTGACCAGACAAGTGAGGGTATGTTCCCAGGTTGCGTTTTTTTGCAGTATTTTTCACCCATTCATTTTAATGGGAGAAAAGTGCTGTAAAAACGTTGAAAGAATTGTCAAAAACACAGCACGGGTCAAAATACTCATGGAAACAAAATACAGCGGCTGCAAGAGATTTCAGAAATCTCACTGATACTGTAAAATGCAGCATATGTTACACACCAAAACACGATGTGTGAACATACCCTAAAGCAGACGGCGGGGTAAAGGCCACAGTGATCTCATCAGCTGCTCATAAAAGATACTTCCTATTAGAGATGGGGAAAACATCCATTTGGTTACATGTAATGGCAGAGATTCAGAAATAAATCTCACAGTAATCATTTATCAGACTTTCATCAAAACGTCCCTGATCGCTGCGATCACAATGATAGCACAAGTGTCAATCAGATGGAGACTGCAGTGCGGGAGGTAATAGATCTTTATTGTTCAACTGGAAAAAAATGTATTTTACTGACTAAATATCTCCACGTGTACAGACGATGCAGGTCAGTTAGCGCCGCAGACACGTCTGTACTAGTGAATACTTGTCATCCTGCAGAAAGAACCGTTCTGGAGAATCTCTTCTTCTATCTCCGAGTTGTTACTCTGCTGTTTCTCCTAGATACTTATGAATAAATGTACTATTGGGTGTTACCAGGTATGTGTGCAGGTGGGGGGGCAGTCTACATAGTCTGACACAGCAAAGGAGTGTGCCCCCAAATTCAGCACTGATTGGACAAAGAATGATAACACCCAGATGTCAATATACTTATACTCTTCTGGGAGGAATAACACAAAATAAGAACATATACTCCAAAATATATATATATTTTTTTTTTAAAAAAAGTACAACTGGCAAAACTCAGTGAAAATTAAGTATAGAATGGATTTCTGCTGTTCAGTGACATGACCAGGAACCTTATAAAACACATAAGCCCCGAATCCTCAAGCTTGGTGATTTTCACGCTGGTCCAGATGAGTCTACATGCTGGAGTCAGACACTCCCGATTCATTAAGAGGTCCACCAGAACGTATGATAAGTGTCTTGTCCCTCGCTACAAATCTTACTCCAGTCATGGACTGGAGTAAGATTTCTGCCATAAGGTATGTCACAGCTAGTCATGAATTAGATAAGCTGTGGCATCATGTACAAGTCATACCCCCTTCTTGCCCCAGTCCTGCCCTTTCTGGCGGAGCTGGGAAAAACTCAAGTGAAAACGTCCAATTTTTCAAAGTGATTTACGTTAGAATTCTGGCGGAATTGCTTTCATGAATCAGGGACATAATATTGTGTAGATTCAGCAATGTTCTTCCATCTCAGCAAGCCTATCTAATGGTATACACCGTATTTTTCGGACTATAAGATGCATCGGACCATAAGACGCACCCCAAATTTTGGGGTGGAAAATAGCAGAAAGAAGATTTTTAGAAGATGGGGTCCGTTTTATTGTCCGAATTTAAGGTCTCTTACCCGAGGGCCAGCAGTGGTACAGCAGGGTCACAGGAGACATGGTCCCTTCCTCAGGATGCCGGCGGCGGCAGAAGTGGTGCGATGCTGCGGGTCCGGTGTCCGCGGTGAGGCAGAGGTGCGACGTGCACCTGAGCAGGGTTCATTAATCAGGGTGATGGCAGCAGAAATGTGGCTCCGCGGCGGGCAGAGCCAACAGCATCACCAGTTTCACTGCAGCCATCTTCCTAAAGCCACGCGAGCACAGAATGAGCTCTCGTCAGATCTCGGCTTCAGGAAAATGGCCGCCGAAATCTCAATCGGAGCACGCGCCGGCTCTGGAGGCCCACGGCTTCAGGAAGATGTCTGCACGGAAACCAGATGACGCACTCGGCTCTGCTCGCCATGGCCGCGGCGTCGCCACATTTCTCCCGCCGTGATCCTGAAGAAGGGACCCTGTTCAGATGCACTCCGCACCGCCCACCGCCGACACAGAGCCTCAACATCGCCGCACCTCTGCCGCCGCTATACCACTGCCGCAACCCCCCAGTAAGCCTGCGTTCGCACTATTAGACACACCCCCTATTTTCCCCACAATTTTTGGGGAGAAAAAGTGCATCTTATAGTCCGAAAAATACGGTAGTACATTCATCTTACTGTGCTTGTCCCTTAAGTTCTAAGGTCACATCACTTTCTCAGAGATTTATGATCGATGTAGGCCTGCAAACTTGTTTGTTTGTCTCTACATTTATTGTCTTCTGCTGTCTTAACTTAGTTGGTTGATTTCTAACGAGTAAAATTAGTGATAGATCTAAGAGCAAGCCTCCTATATATTCAAACATAGCTTTGGGGATGTATTTATTTACATTTTATTCTAAGTACATTCTTTCAAAGTAACCTGCAGTTGAACATGGCAGATAGACAGGGCAGGAGAGAGGAAAGACATTTAAACAAACCTACTCCCAAGTACATTTGGATTGCATCAAATTTCCACCATATGCATTTGTATAATTTATATCCTGGTTGCTGCATTTACTCACATCCACCGTCCTTGCATTAACTCTTTACACTCTATCCATATTGGCCCCTCTGTCCTCTCCCCTCCTATATGTAGCACTTACGCTCACATTGCTAGACTGCACAGATCCATTCAGTCCCACCAACCAACACAAGAGACTCTCTCACAAATCACTTAACCATCTGCTCACTCTTTCTATCCTCCTTCTCCTAGTCGCAGGAGGTATCTCTCCCAACCCCGGCCCCTCATGTTATAGTAAGTCGCACTCCTTAACTGCTACACTCAGAAACCCCTCAAAACTCATTAATATTCTCTGCGTGCCTTCTGTCTCTTAATTGTGCCCTCTGGAATTCTCGCTCAGTGTGTAATAAACTGTCCTTCATCCATGACTTCTTCCTTTCTGATTCTCTTAACCTTCTGGCTCTTACTGAAACCTGGATCCAGCAGTCAGACATCACCGCTGCTGCTCTTTCATATGGTGGACTACACTTCTCTCACACCCCAAGATGAGGAGGCAGAGCAGTTGGAGGCGTTGGTCTGCTCCTATCACCCAAATGTTCCTTTCAGGTTATCCCTCAAGTACCCTCACTTATCTTTCCTTCTTTTGAGGTCCATACTGTCAGACTTTTCAACCCTTTCTCCATGCGAGTGGCGGTTGTGTATCGTCTTCCAGGACCCTCCCATCAGTTCCTGGATCACTTTGCCACCCGGCTTCCACATTTTCTCTCCTGTGATATCCCCACCCTCATCATGGGAGACTTCAACATCCCCATTGCTTTTCCCCTCTCCCCATTTGCTACTCACCATTTATCTCTAACCTACTCCTTGGCCTTTCGCAGCTTACTAACTCTCCTACCCATGAAGATGGAAACTTCCTCGACTTTGTCTTCTCCTGGCTTTGCTCTGTGTATGATTTTACCAACTGCCCCCACCAGCTCTCTGACCACAACCTTCTTTCATTCACAGTTAAGCACTGCCATCCCACTCAGGGCACCCCACTTTCCACACTTATAGAAATATAAGCCATTAACACCCTTAAACTTATGAAGAATTTGCAGTCATCATTGGCCCCAATCTCCTCCCTCTCATGTCCCAAATCTGCACTGAAGCATTATAACTAAACACTGCAAAGTGACCTGGATGAAGCTGCACCTCCTATAAATAGAACAGCCCGGCACAGATGGCGACAACCCTGGCACACGCTGCAAACACGTTTCCTACAGCGGTGCCCCAGGTGCGACAAATGTCTGTGGAGAAAATCCAATCTGCCCAAAGATTTCATCCATTATAAGTTTATGCTTAAAACATACAACACTGCCCTACACCTCTCCAAATAAACCTATTTCAACATCCTCATCACCTCACTATCCAATAACCCTAAACGGCTCTTTCACAGTTTTCATTCCTTACTCAACCCAGGAGTGCAGGCCCCAACCACGGGATCTCCGCGCTGACGATCTAGCCAATTATTTCTGAGAAAAAATTGACCACGTCCGACAGGAAATTTTCCCCCAATCCCCTCATACCATGCACTGTCCTCCCTACCCTCCCGCATCTAGCTCACTTTCTGATTTTGAACCAGTCACAGAAGAAGTTAATCAGGCTCCTTGCATCTTCTCGCCCTACTACTTGCACCAGTGACCCAATTCTTCACATCTTCTCCAGTCCCTTTCCCCTGCAGTTACCACTCACCTAACAAAAATATTCAACCTCTCTCTCTACCAGTATCTTTCCCTCCTCATTTAAGAATGCCATCATACAGCCATTACTTAAAAAACTATCCTTCGACCAAAACTGTGCTGCTAACTATAGACCTGTGTCTAATCTTCCCATCATCTCTAAACTCCTGGAACGCTTGGTCCACGCCTCTTATCCGCTATGTCTCAGATAAACTCTCTTCACGACCCTCTTCAATCCTGTTTCTGCTCTTTACTCTCTACTGAAACTGCCCTCACTAAAGTCTCTAATGATCTACTGACTGCTAAATCTAATGGTCACTACTCCTTGCTAATTCTCTTGGATCTCTGCAGCATTCAACACTGTGGACCATCAGCTCCTACTCACTATGCTCTGCTCCATCTGCCTCAAGGACACCGTTCTCTCCTGGTTCTCCTCCTACCTCTCTGACCGCTCCTTCACTGGCTCCTTTTGCTGGCTCCTCCTCCGCTCATCTTCCTCTCACTGTTGGGGTTCATCAAGAATCAGTCCTAGGCCCCCTCCTCTTCTCTTTCTATACTGCCCCTATTGGACAAACAATCAGTAGATTTGGTTTCCAGTACCATCTCTATGCTGATGACACCCAATTAAACACCTCTACTCCTGACATCACGCCTGCATTATTAGAAAACACCAGTGACTGTCTTACCGCTGTCTCCAACACTATGTCCTCCCTCTATCTGAAACTGATCCTGTCAAAAACTGAAATCCTTGTGCTTGCTCCTTCCACTAACCTACCTATGCCCGACATTGCCATTTCTGTGTGTGGTTCTACCATTACTCCCCAGCAATATGCCCACTATCTTGGGGTCACACTTAATTCAGAGCTTTCATTCACCCCCCACATCCGATCACTGGCCTGCTCTTGTTATCTGCACCTCAAAATCATTTCTAGAATTCGACTTTTTCTTACTTTCGACTCTGCAAAAACTCTTACTGTATCTCTTATTCATTCTCATCTGGACTATTGTAACTCTCTACTCAATCGGTCTCCCTCTCATCAAACTCTCCCCTCTCCAATCTGTCTTGAATGCTGCAGCCAG